>JAYESA010000027.1:97500-205000 GCA_036927795.1 Iris macrosiphon | reverse complement strand
GGTCATCGCAGTCGCAGTCTGAGGTACTGTTGGACGATAGTATGGAGTACTCAGGGACGAGGATCAGAAAGGATTATCCGTGTCCTGAAGAGGACGTCTAGAGGATCTACCGCGGAAATATGATCCGTGTTGTCCAGACATATCTGAGAACAACATATAATAATAAAATAAATGTGCAGAGATATTTTGATTATATGATAGAAAAAATACACAGAAGTTGTGAACTAGGCCACAATAAATTTCTAAATGATAAAAGTGTCACCATCACAAAACATAAGTATGTATCACCATCACAAACATAAGTATCACAGAACTAGGCCACAAATACACAGAGATAAGTATGTATCACCGTCACAAACATAAGTATCCAGAAGTAGTCCATAAAAAAGTAAAAATAAATTTTATTTAATTTTCAATCATCATCTGAAAATTTATTTTGTTCGTCTTCCTCCTCGTCCTCCTCCTTCTCTTCCTCTTTATCTTTACTTTTATCTACTTTGTCATCGTCTTGTAATACTTCTACCTCTTCTACTTGATAAAATATGTCATGAGTAACTTCTGTTGAGTCCACATCTACAATATTTGTAATAAGAGGTAGGTCGTCTTCCTGATAAGCTATTTCGTCAACGTCAAATATATTTTTAGCTTTAGTCTTACAGACTGCCCACCAATCCAACCTCCCGGTTCCTCGTTTAGGATAAGTTGTGAAGCATACTAGCTGAGCCTGACTTAATAGAACAAATGGTTCATATCCTTGATATCGATATAGGTAATTTATATCAACAAGATCATGCTTGTCAATTTTTTAACCTTGATTTTGGATGGGATCGAACCACTCACACTTGAATATCACGATCTTAGCAGGCTCTGTGGCATAATTATATGTTAACTCCACAATCTCTCATAAGACGCCAAAGAAATCAGTGCCTGGATCGACGTCTTTGTAGTTCGAAGATTTGATACACAAATAACTATTTTTCGTAGAATCGAGATTTAGGAAGCTGTCTCTTATTGGGCATTTTTTGACTTGAACCTAAACCCATTTACATAGTAAGTTGGCCAGATCTTGACGGCATAAATTGGTCCCTTCGCTAGAGCTCTAATAGATTCATTCTCAAGTGTTGCCTCTAGACGATCGACCTAAATATCAAATAAGCGATTATTAAGTTTAACATTAATTATTGTGCAAGTATACATACACAAAAAGTAATTACCGAGATCCTTACATATGATGTCAACCATGAAGGAAAATAAAGTCTCATTTCAAGTTCTACTTCTTTATCTGTTATGTATGGTCTACTCGACCTTACCGCATTATTATATGTGCTGAAACACAATGAAGCATAGGCAAATTAGTGTTATAGTCATATTGAGATGACGTAAACATCAACGTATTAATTACTTACCCCTCTAGTTTCTCCACCTCATCCTCGTCGCAGTTGAGTAATACATACAATTGAGCGGCCCTAAGCTCGTCGTCATTCAGATATCTCTTCTTTATTTTACCCGAGGGCTTTTCAAAAGCATTGAATAATTTCAGTATTGCCTCATTAGATTCCTGATACCCGTTATCATTTCTTGGAGCTCTCGTTCTAATAATAGCAACATAAGGCTTGAAATACATCGAACAAAAGTTTATAATCTCCTCGATAACATAGGATTCACAAATAGAACCCTCCACCCGTGCCTTATTTTTTACCTTCCTCTTGAGGTGATTCAAATGCCGCTCGAACAGGTACATCCATCGATAACCGACAGGTCCACCAATTCATGCCTCATAGTAAAGATGAATCGGCAAATGCTCCATGGAGTCGAAGAATCTAGGAGGAAACACTCTCTCAAGCTTACAAAGTGTCACCGCAATATCCTTCTCCTGCTTTTATAGACGATCGACGAGCTACTTAGTAGAACAAAGATCTCTGAAGAATATGCTAAGCTCTGTCAATGGATCTCAAACTACCTGCGGTAAGAATTTCCGAAATACAACCAAAATTAACCTCTCAACAAATACATGACAATCGTGGCTCTTCATACCCGTCAGTTTGTTCTCCTTCGAGTCAATGCATCCTCTCAGATTCGACACGTACCCGTCTAAAAATTTTAGGCCCTGGATCCACCAACAAAGTCTCCCTTTGTCCTCCTTGTCCAACGAGAAAATTGACTTAGGCTGCATCACCCTCCCATTCCCTTCCTCTATCAAATGCAACGTAGGTCGTCTGCATATTTCTTCTAAGTCCAACCTTTCCTTAGGATTTTCTTTCATCTTTCCTTTTATGTCCATCACAGTATTAATTATGTTGTCAAACACATTTTTCTCGATATGCATGATATCAAGGTTATGTCTGATTATATTGGTGCTCCAATATGGCAGGTCCCAGAATATGCTCCTCTTCGTCCAGTTATGAGTTCGACCAAATCCATCAAACCCGTACCCCCTTGTATGATCTTCGATAGAACTTGAAAAATCTTTGACCTCCTTCCATATCGTGTCTTCGGACCACCTTGGTGATGGATCGACCTTCTCTACAACACCTGTACGGAACACATTCCTGTTCCTCCTGAACTGATGATCATTCGTCAGGAACTGTCGATGACAATCAAAGAAGCATGATTTTTCCTGTATTTTAAACGAAAAGCCTTAGTACAGTCCATGCAATACGGACATGAGAGACGACCATGAGTGCTCCATCCCGATAACATTTTATAGGCCGAAAAGTCGTTGATGGTCCACATAAGTGCTACCCTCATCTAAAAATTCTACTTGCTGGAAATATCATACGTGTTGGCGCCTACTTTCCATAGCTGATTTCACTCATCTATCAACGGCTGTAAGTACACATCAATATTTCTCTTGGGATTGTTTGGAACCTAAATGATAACGGTTAAAAACATATATGGAGTCTTCATGCACATCCAAGGCGGTAAGTTGTACGGGGTGACAATCACAGGCCAACACAAATACTGGGATCCTGAAAGTCCAAATGGGGTAAAACCATCATAGGAGAGCCCTAATCTAACATTATGCGGATCCAAAGAAAAATTGGGATACTCTCGATCAAAGTGTTTCCATGCTTCTCCATCGGATGGATGATCCAACACTCATTCGATAAGTTCCCGCCTGTGCCAACTCATATTTTTGGCAATCTCCTTCACCATAAATAACCTCTGCAACCGCGGCATGAAAGGGAGGTAGTGCATCGAATCGGTCGACTTTCTTGCACCGAGAGTCTATCCAGTACCAGTTGCCTTGTAGCGATCAACACCACAGAATCTGCACACTTCTTCATCTTTTTCTTCTTTATAGTACAACATGTACCCGTTGTGACACGAATCAATTTTCTCATATCCCATCCATAGCGATCTAACCATTCTCTTAGATTGGTAGAAGTCTATAGGTAACTTGGCACCCTCCGACAAGATCTCTATAATCAACTCGATCAGTCGGTTATAGCATTCTTTTGACATATTAAAATCAGACATTATGCTCAACAGCCCGGTAGCTACCTCTAACGGTGATTGATCCTCACAACCAGGATACAATGGAGTCTTTGCATTCTCTAAAAACTCCATAAACTTTGCAGCATCGACATTCGGTGCCTCCTCAGCCGCTTCATGATTTTTCGGATCGAAAGTAGTCCCCGCAGCGTCAAAAACAATATTCATGTACCCGTCGTCGAAACCAGTATGCTCATGGACATTCATATATGGCTCCACATAAGGCTCCTACTCTGATGCTAAAGGCACAAGATCTCCATGTGAGGTCCATTGATAGTAATTCGGAGTGAACCCCTCGAGTACAAATGATATATCACATCCACTTCTAGATGATATTTTAAGTTACAAAATTTCACACACGGACACTTAATTTTTTTGCCGTCCATGTACTCAGGGAACGCCTTAACGAACTGCAGGAACTGCTCTACTCCCTTTATGTATTCATCATGCACACTGCACATGTCATCAGGTTGATGGTTGTATATCCACAAATGATGATACAGGTAGTAATTCAGATCCATTTCTAGATACTTTTGCAAAGATAAATAGACATCGTTCAAGTATATTATCCAAATGTTCATCAAAGTGAGTATTTAGGTCATATCGTTAGTATTCGAGTTGTGATGCGTGGGTATCCATATCGTGACTCATGAGTATTCGTAAAGTACCTTAGCTATTTACCTAGTACTTTAACCTATTACCTAGTATCTTACCCATAACATAACATATCTTCCCTCGATACTCACTTGTATCTAGGTACCTATATATTTACTCTCATAAATACATCCTAGATATCTTATATATCCAAATACCTTGGTATTTATATAGAAACATAGCCCAAGTATCTTGATACTTTGTACCTTTCCTTTACCCTCACTATTCTCTTCCTAACCTAGTTGCTGAAATCTATTGTTACTTGCTCTGTACTGTAACATGGGGTTGTTGCCCATATCATTTATTGTTGCTACCTGCTGTGGTATGCCTGCTGCTCAGGCTGCCCCAGGGTGCTGCTGCCACACACACTTATAGCTGCTGGACATAGCTGCAGGAACTGCCCCATATTGTAGTCCTTACTGCAGGGACTCTGAGCTCTCTCCTTACTGAATACATCACCCCCCCACTGCAACACCTTACAACTGTAGCTGCTAATATTACAATGGTACCCCAAGCACTACAATCTGGTATAGTTTAAAGCAGATACAGCTACAATTGCAGCTGATACTGCTACTTGCTGCAGTCTAAACACTCCCCCTTGCCTCTAAAACTGTAACCATGAACCTCACAATCCTTCACATCTAACTCAACACCACTATCCAAATATAATGCAACATATACATACCAATTTAAGACCCTCTTTTCACAGAAACATCTACTCATGAACACACTCATCTACAACACCACTTACTAACACTCATGTGCTCAAGCGGTATATTCTACACTTAGACACAAATGCACACAGTTATATATATATATATATATATATATATATATATATAGCCACATATCTAATTTCCCATGAGATACACTATATGCACATAAACACATACCCAAATCTCATGATACAATCAAGTATCAACACAAATACACCATGATACCAAATAAACAACACCAATATCAATTGGAACACCAAAATATATATAGAATTGATATGAACCTATAGAATAATAGATCTAATACAATATATAGGTAATTGACACAATGAGACACCAAAACACCCAAATTATCAAATCTAGCCATATGTATCATGGCGTATCATGATACGAACACTAAGTATCCAATTATGGATACTAGGACACCGCTACTAGGATTAGTGTACGTATCCGTATTAGGGTTAGTGTCCGTGTATGTTAGTGTGTCCACGCGTGTATGTGTGTGTCCACGTGTGTCCGTGTGTGTGTGTCTGAGTGTGTTAGTTTGTCCGTGTCCATATTAGGGTTAGTGTCTGCATGTGTTAATGTGTGTGTGTGTCCGCATGCGTGTGTCCGTGTTATGTGTGTGTGTGTGTCCACATGTGTTAGTGTGTCCGTGTCCATATTAGAGTTAGTGTCCGCGTGTGTTAGTGTATCCGTGTGTGTGTGTGTGTGTGTGTGTGTGTGTGTGTGTGTGTGTCCATGTGTGTCCATGTATATGTGTGTATTCGAGTGTGTTAGTGTGTCCGCGCACGTGTGTGTGTGTCCAATTTGGGGTTAGGGTTAGTGTCTGCATATGTGTGTGTCCGAGTTAGGGTTAGGATTTACCTAATGAGGGGTGGACGGAGAGGAGGGGGTTGACCGAGGAGGGGGTGTTAGGAGAGGAGGTGGAGGAGGAGCTCAGGGGAGGAGGAGGAGCTCAGTGGAGTCCGGGGTCGGAGGGGGAGCACGGTCGGCGCCGGAGCTGTAGAGATGAAGGGGGTCACAGGAGGAAGTTGTGCGGGAGCTCAAAATATTTGGAGAGATGGGAAAAAATGAACGCTGTTAACCTATATAAAAACGTTAGCGACGTCATAAAGTGACATTGCTAAATGTCGCAGATTTTATAATATTTAGCGACATATGAAAACTAAAGTCGCTATATGTCGCTATAATAAAAATAATAGCGACGTCTGGCGACAGTTGGCGACATCTTATTTCATAATATTATTTGCAGTCGCGGAGCGTCGCAGACAGTTACTAACAACGACGTCATGTGACGTTATAAAATGACGTCGCTAAATTCGTAAAATATAGCGACTTCATAACTAAACGTCGCTAATTGGACATATTTTGGTGGTGGTAGAATGGACGCTTGGATCGGTTAATTTTAGTTGAACCCATGACTAAACCATCCCCCCTCTCTTTCCTTATATATATATGACTTTCTCTCTCCTCTTTCTTTTTCTTTATTTCTTACTTTCTTCCTTCTCTCTTCCTTGCACCAACTGTAGAAGCATAAAAAATACGCTGGGAGATTATACGCGTAAAACTCCCAATATGCAGGAAGTCCGCATAAAACAGAGTTTCAGTGCTGTCCAGCGTGAGGTATGACTTCAGAGCTATCAGCGTACAGCGGAGCTTCAACGTTATCTAGCGTAAAACAGAGCTCCAGAAAAGTTCGCGTAAAGCAGTACTTTCAAAGCCATTTTTTAGCGTAAGATGGTGGCTACCCCCCCCCCCCCTACAGCATAAAATACGGTTGCTTTTTAATGCAGCGGGAAACTGTACGAGGAACTCTTCGTATTCTGCGAATGAACCTGTCAGACAGTACAGTGAACCTGACCCCTGACAAAAGTACTGCACGACGATCGAGACGACGGCTGTGATGATGATTCTGCATAGAGATCCAGACTGTCGTTTAGTGACAGTTCCTTGATACAAGTCGCTTTTATGCGCTTAGGGAATACGCTACCTATTTTACACAGGCATACATGAGCTTTTACGCTCAGTATAAGACGAAACCAGATGCCACGTCAAAAGCTATTTTCGTGCAGAACTCGAGGCGTCACTCTGCAGTTAATGCGCGAGATGGGGGAAGATCTCTGTATTTAATGCACGAGATTTGGTTCTACTTTCAAAACGCTAAGAGGGCTATAATTAGGAATAATATGTCCACATCACCATCTTTGTATATTACGCCAAACAGGCTATTTTCAGCTAAGCGAGTATCTTCTTGAAATACGCCAACCTGACAGCTACTTGGCCTCTATGCCAGACTTGACAACTGTTCGGCTTCTACGCCTACTTGGCCTCTATGCCATACTTGACAAACTGTTCGGCTTCTACGCCAATTTGGCTTCTACGCCAAACTCGACAACTATTCGGCTTCTACGCCTACTTGGCTTCTACGCCAACAAGATAACTTTTTGGCTTTTACGCCAATGTGATAGTTATTTGGCTTTTATGCCAACCTTCTCTACGCGAGGGGCAGTTACCTACGTGGCTTGCATGCCATGATCTTCGACGAGCGATTATACGCGTTACCGCATAATGGGACACGCGTCACACGCCGATTCAGGAGATCATTCATACGTGGGTAGCAGTTACTATAACCGCCGCATAAAAGGTGCAGCTTTCTCCACTGTTCGGTTTCTACGCCTACTGTCACTGAACCCTATAAATGGAGACCTCCGACCACGGAGGTCAAGGGTCGAGAAAATTTTAAAGAGGTCGGAAAAAGGGTGGAAGATTTTTGAGAAGAGAGAGAAAGACAGAGAGTAGTGAATGACGACTGTGGCAACGAGCATTCAACCCCTTCTGCAGTCTTTGAAGCTTCTTCTTCTTCTACAGCACTTCTTCGTCATCGTGTGGTCCAAGGGACAAAGTGATCGACCGCAGATCAGACTCCTATAGCAATATTTTTTCCCCAGAATCATTTTTGTACTTAACATCCTCGTATAGGATTAATTGTACTATTTTTGCTTGTTTGTAAATCAAAGAAAGGGTTTCGTATAAACCCAGTCTTCATTTCTTTCGTTTATCACCATAAACAAGATAGCGACTCTGCTGGGGACGACTTTCTCTTCTGACGAGAAAGTCATTGCTCAACACGATGAGGTATCTGTCGGAGCAGCGAAGAAGACTCTGGTCGTCCAATTCGACCAATCTGCTTATGAAGAAATGCTTCGCGCAGGGGGTAGCTCTCATTCCCTCTCTGTCCAAGACAACAGGAAGTTGCGTAAAGTATGGATGCCCCGGACATCCTCTACCATTCCTGCGGACTCTCTCTCCCCGACCGACGAGGTTGTAGCACCGTAACCCACACGCTTTACGCATAAAAGTCAGTCTCCCACCGTTGATGTGGCAGACCAAGCTTCTAGAAATACCTCAGTGCCAACCCAGAAGTCTATTTCACACTCCGCACATAAAATTTAGTCTCCCGTCGCTGACGTGGCAGACCAAGCTTCTGGCAATGTCTCAGTGCCAACCCAGAAGTCTACTCCGCGCTCTGTGCGTAAAATTTAGTCTCCCGTCGCTGACGTGGCAGACAAAATTTCTGAAAATGCCTCAGCGCCAAAACAGAAATTTCAAACGAGCCTCGCGCGTAAAAATGCATCTTCCGCCTATAAGGAGGCAGAGGGACCCTTGGATCACATCAAGGGAAAGCGAGTGGCAGATTTCCCGAGCTCTGGACTTTTACGCCACCAAAAGCAAAAATCACCCGCTCTTCAGATTACGCGGAATGCTGACGGCCGATTGAGGACTTCCTCTGTTTTACGTCAGCCTGGACAAAGCTCCAGTTTACGCCAGGACAAGTGTAACGCCCCGCAACCGCTCGGAGCGTTACGCTAAGTCGGATCGAATGAATCAAATGCTGGTTACATTTGAAATATTGGATTTTGGGAAGAAGGATTAATCGAGTTGGTTTCAATGTGCAGATGGCTAGCGGGTTTGATGGAAATCAGGTGTTCGTTCAGAACAGTACTGAATAGCTGGATGGAAGCGATAATGCCGTCTTCCTTAGTCCGATCGGTCGGATGATTTGGAGAGCACGGCCTGCTCGCACGGTCATACCAGTTGAGTAGATCACGCTTGCATCGGACCACGGGTTCAAGAGATTGGCCGTATCGGCAGGACAGGATGCCTAACGGGATCAAACATTGTGAGTGGGCTCTTTCCCTTCTCCTCTACTCCTTCATGCCTAATAATATGGAAACACGTAAAAGTATTTAACACTTGGGCTGAAACATCGGGAAGCACTACACTGAGGCGTGCATAGACTGTGCGTCGTTGGCTTGGTAGGATTGTGGCTTGATATGGTTTACGCGTTGGATAGTTGGATGCGATAATTGGATTATACATTTGAGGCAGTCGGTTGGATACTTGGGATTACGCTTGGACGGTTGGAATTATACAAGTTGGAATGATACTTTGAGGCAAATAGGAATATGGGAATATCGAGAATTCGGGCGAGCGAACGTGCATCCGTGCACGAGTATCACAAGGACGCTTTGTCTTGCAAAGCGGGCAGTTGTGGTTCGAAACCGAACAACTATATCGGCGAGGGTGTTGTGTCGCTTGATGGGGCATCGTGCCACGAATGGGGCATTGTGCCACTGAAACGGCATTGTGCCATGAGTTGGCTTTGAGCATGGGTGTTGCACCATTTCGGAATACATTGCTGTAAAGCGGCAATGTGAAACACTGGGTATGTTGGTGCCTTGGGCTATATCTTGAGGTCGAGATTTGAATTCCTTGGAAGGACATGTTGGAAGAATGGTTATGGATATTTTGGTTGGATGTCGGTTGAACGAGTCTAGGATCGCTTGGTGGGGCGAGAATGTTCGATCCTCTCATCATACCTACTTATGTTTGCATAGTCACGGACAACTTGTGCACAAATTTGGCATTTCCTCGGAACGGTATTTATCCGGGGCACTGGAGCCGTTTCGATCCGGAGGGAAATAATTTGATTCGTGCTAGTCACGATGCATTGCGGGACCTCCAGCGGGGCTTGCATCCCGGGCTGATAGGGCGCGCCGTAATGCTTAAGATATGTCCTGTATGGCTTAGCCAGTGACTTCATATAGATAAGAGTTGGTTTGCTTTACTTTGGTTGGTTTGTGCATCGTGTAGGCTCGGCCACCTTGCCTCGGCAAGAGTGTGCACTCGAGTTTGGAATATAAACTTTGGTTGACGATGGATATTGAGACGAGACTGATGGTTCGATATGTTATCGTGCAAGCGATGGCATTGAGTTAGACGGGTCGGATATATATAACTGCTTGTCGTTTGGTTTGAGATTTAATGCTTGCATGCTTAAACTACTTTACAGCTTTTCTTAACATGTCATCCATATGCCATGAAATGAATCTAGGATTTAACTAGAAAGATCACCATTTAACTGGTTGCATTCACTATTTTTACTTAGTGTCGGCTTAGACGAGTGGGTTACCCCGCTCACCAGTACGGTTGTGTACTGACCCACGTTTGTGGGCAATATTTCAGGTACACAGGCATAGTGGCGCTGCTTGGATATACGGGACAAGATGTATGAACTGTAAGTACCTTTGTGGGCTAGAGAAAGAGCAAGAGTTATTTTATCGTCTCCGTAGTATCGCCTTTGTGGCGTGGCCTTCGGGGCATCTCATTTGGACCCTATTGTGAGCTTCGCTACGTATACTCTGATGTGTGCTTGGTACACAAACGGCTTCCGCTGTAACTTGGTTATTTCGATGATAACTTTCGTGTTTAACAATATCGCCTTGTACGAACGCAACTCCAGGCTCGTACGGCATCACGTCCCGAAGAGAACGATTGTCCCGCGGGAGAGCTGCAACGTGGTGATTTCACGTTCAGTGGGGACTATTGGGCTTGCGGGAGTTTGGGGCGTGACAGATTGGTATCAGAGCGCCCGGTTCATTTCTTCGGACTTGGTCCTTCGCTTCATCACAAACTCTAAATCGCTTCCGTGTGTCGTTAGCTCTTGGCTCTACTCGGTGCCGCATCGGATGTTTCATGCAATAAGTCTAATTATTGCTAGGTGTGATTGCTTATTATTTCTTGGTTGGGTTGCCTTGGTTGGTTTTTGTAGGATTGCTTAGCCTCGTTAGGCGTTGTTGCATTCGTGCAGCAAGTTGGTTGGCGTTGTTGCATTCGTGCAAAAAGTGTGGGCTTTCGTTGGGTTGGTTGGCTTATCGTTTGGGAGATTCTGATTGCCTCAATGGATCGGTTGGTTGGCTAACAAGATTCGGTTATGCGGCATGTTTTGAGTAGAAATATTCGATGAGAATAGATCCTTGCATGAGTTGCTCGTCTAGCAATTGTGTTGGGTATAAGTTGGAATTTAGGCTGTGGCGCATCGGTTGAGCAAGTCTGAGTTTGGCTCGGAAATATCAGGATAAGTTGGAACGAGTTGCTCGTATAACATATGTGTGAAACCGTTGGAAATAGTTGGATAATTTAAGCATTGCCTGAGTTTTGTGTCAAACTCGAATTAGGAAGGGCATGATCACACATAAGGGATGGTTCGAACGGATTTTGGATAAGTGCAAGAAATCGTAATGCGAGTAGCGACTTGATTCGGAGTGGTATATGGGATACCACGTTTTGAGCAAGGCATTGGAATATTTTGGTGGGACATTAATGGAAATTGCCTGAACGGACTCGGGTAACGAGAATACAAGTTGGTTGGTACAAGTCGGTTGAGTTGGAAAGAATGGAAATGAAGCAAAAAGCGAATATTGAGTTGAGCATATCGTGGACGGACTGGTGCAAATGGAAATATCGTTGGCTTAAGTGATGGACGGAATTGGAATGAACATTTGGGTTACGCTTGAGCAAAGCGATGGGATTATCGGAATGATAGCAAGTACGGACTACGATTTTGGACAACACATTTGAGCTGTTGGTTGAGCAATAAAACACAATTTGGTTTGGCGAGACAATGCGATGGATTCACACAAACTCAAAAGATTTTGGATATAGTTGCTCGAGAAGTTGACTCTGGTTTAGCGAAATGAAATTTTTGGGCAAGATGTTGTAACGATGAAAACGGATTCTCCAGAAGACGTAGACGGATTGTGGCAACAATGGAAGGCTAATTTTGTGGCGGACGGACTTTTGAAGATAGCTAAATGTGGGAGCAACGTCGAGACGAATCACTGTGCTGCTCGAGTAAGTTGGACGTGCAATATGGGACGTGGCAAACGAATGTGAATTTGAGCAAGTCTCGAATTTTGAGAATCATTGAAATCGATGGTGCGAGTAGGCGAGCATAGCAATTCAAAAATTTGATGGATAGAGGGCAGAACGACGGATTGATGGAAGACGGTTTCAACGAGCGCGGTTCTCGGATTCGAAAACTTCGCTCGGATGGAATGGTTGGGATTTTGACTCGGATTTGCAGATGAGATATAGCATGGTTCATAGTAATTGTCCATCGTGATAATTACAATTGTCGAGCGTAGCTTCGGGACAGCTAGCCCTAAGCGACTTGTCCGCTGAATCAGATATGAATATGGTAAACCCATAGAACGACCCTTGAGATGGCGTATTTAGGAATGCGTCGAGGGCAGATGTGAGCAATGAGATTTGGCTTATCGACTGAGTGTTGGATTTTTGAGAGACCCTTGGGATAGTCTTCAGCTGAAGATGCAGCCGAAAGATCGGAGCGTTGGTGGAAGTAGCCTAGTCAACTGATGAGATTCAGAGTCACAGATTTTTATCGATGGCATCGCCTCTGACTCATCGTGCCCTGGAAGGAAATAGCATTCATATGAATTGACGACTGTTAAACTAGCTCGTGAAGTTAAATCAACGGCTCGTTCAGATCAAATCCTTGCGAACACTGAAAGGGACAGATTTGCCTCAGATTTACAAGATGTCTCAGAACTTATTCTGGGAAGCGTGCTCGTTCGGAAGGCAAAGGTGATATTCTATGCTTCGAGGCAGTGGAAGCAGTGCGAAGAACTATTCCATGCGCAACCTAAGAATTGTGGCGAGTGTGTCCACGTTGAAATCGTGGCGACACTATCCTTTGGCGTGGCGGCGAGATCTTCGTGGATCACACGAACCTCGATATAGATGTTCACCCTGTGAGATATTGAGATGGCAGGATTATGTGTTGGACTGAACTGATCTAAGCAAAGTTGATATTTGGGTAAGTCGCATAGCTTGGGTAGTATCAGTTGTGAGAATCGTTCGGTGCACAAGATAATATTTGGAGATGTTGCTAGTACGGATTCAGAAATAGTGAGATGGATTGTGTTGGAACGCGAACTCATTGAGTCGGTAGAAAATCTGCATAATTGAGAATAGTGCTCAATCGAATATGTTGGAATGGAAATCATAATTCAATTGGGAGCAAAGCAAATGGATGCCTTGAACATAAAGATACCCTTGTAACTTGTTCAAATTTGCTATCGCAAAGCTCGACTAAAATGCATGTATTTTAGAGATGCCTTAAATATATGTACGATCCAAAACTAAGCGATACGAAGAATTCGTATTGAGCTGCAAGGAGGATGTGGGAATTCGTAAAAATTGTACGAGCGTTCAGCAGAACGAGATGCGGAGTCAGAATCGTGAATATGTGAGTTGCATAGAACAGATCCATGGAATTGGATTATGGCATATGATAGGAATGAGTACCAGCACGGTTCATGGACGAACATGATTCTAAGTGGTATATTATGTAACGCCCCGTAACCGCTCGGAGCGTTACGTTGAGTCGGATCGAATGAATCAAATGCTGGTTACATTTGAAATGTTGGATTTTGGGAAGAAGGATTAATCGAGTTGGTTTCAATGTGCAGATGGCTAGCGAGTTCGATGGAAATCAGGTGTTCGTTCAGAACAGTACTGAATAGCTGGATGGAAGCGATAATGCCGTCTTCCTTAGTCCGATCGGTCGGATGATTTGGAGAGCACGGCCTGCTCGCACGATCATACCAGTTGAGTAGATCGCGCTTGCATCGGACCACGGGTTCAAGGGATTGGCCGTATCGGCAGGACAGGATGCCTAACGGGATCAAACATTGTGAGTGGGCTCTTTCCCTTCTCCTCTACTCCTTCATGCCTAATAATATGAAAACACGTAAAAGGATTTAACACTTGGGCTGAAACATCGGGAAGCACTACACTGAGGCGTGCATAGACTGTGCGTCGTTGGCTTGGTAGGATTGTGGCTTGATATGGTTTACGCGTTGGATAGTTGGATGCGATAGTTGGATTATACATTTGAGGTAGTCGGTTGGATACTTGGGATTACGCTTGGACGGTTGGAATTATACAAGTTGGACTGATACTTTGAGGCAAATGGAAATATGGGAATATCAAGAATTCGGGCGAGCGAACGTGCATCCGTGCACGAGTATCACAAGGACGCTTTGTCTTGCAAAGCGGGCAGTTGTGGTTCGAAACCGAACAACTGTATCGGCGAGGGTGTTGTGCCGCTTGATGGGGCATCGTGCCACGAATGGGGCATTGTGCCACCGAAACGGCATTGTGCCATGAGTTGGCTTTGAGCATGGGTGTTGCACCATTTCGGAATACATTGCTGTAAAGCGACAATGTGAAACACTGGGTATTTTGGTGCCTTGGGCTATATCTTGAGGTCGAGATTTGGATTCCTTGGAAGTACATGTTGGAAGAATGGTTATGGATATTTCGGTTGGATATCGGTTGAACGAGTCTAGGATCGCTTGGTGGGGCGAGAATGTTCGATCCTCTCGTCATACCTACTTGTGTTTGCATAGTCACGGACAACTTGTGCACAAGTTTGGCATTTCCTCGGAACGGTATTTATCCGGGGCACTGGAGCCGTTTCGATCCGGAGGGAAATAATTTGATTCGTGCTAGTCACGATGCATTACGGGACCTCCAGCGGGGCTTGCATCCCGGGCTGATAGGGCGCGCCGTAATGCTTGAGATATGTCCTGTATGGCTTAGCCAGTGACTTCATATAGATAAGAGTTGGTTTGCTTTACTTTGGTTAGTTTGTGCATCGTGTAGGCGCGGCCACCTTGCCTCGGCAAGAGTGTGCACTCGAGTTTGGAATATATAAACTTTGGTTGACGATGGATATTGAGACGAGACTGATGGTTCGATATGTTATCGTGCAAGCGATGGCATTGAGTTAGACGGGTCGGATATATATAACTGCTTGTCGTTTGGTTTGAGATTTAATGCTTGCATGCTTAAACTGCTTTACAGCTTTCCTTAACATGTCATCCATATGCCATGAAACGAATCTAGGATTCAACTAGAAAGATCACCATTTAACTGGTTGCATTCACTATTTTTACTTAGTGTCGGCTTAGACGAGTGGGTTACCCCGCTCACCAGTACGATTGTGTACTGACCCACGTTTGTGGGCAATATTTCAGGTACATAGGCGTAGTGGCGCTGCTTGGATATACGGGACAAGATGTATGAACTGTAAGTACCTTTGTGGGCTAGAGAAAGAGCAAGAGTTATTTCATCGTCTCCGTAGTATCGCCTTTGTGGCGTGGCCTTCGGGGCATCTCATTTGGACCCTATTGTGAGCTTCGCTGCGTATACTCTGATGTGTGCTTGGTACACAAACGGCTTCCGCTGTAACTTGGTTGTTTCGATGATAACTTTCGTGTTTAACAACATCGCCTTGTACGAGCGCAACTCCAGGCTCGTACGGCATCACGTCCCGAAGAGAACGATTGTCCCGCGGGAGAGCTGCAACGTGGTGATTTTACGTTCAGTGGGGACTATTGGGATTGCGGGAGTTTGGGGCATGACAACAAGTCCTTCAGCGTAAAGAAGGCCCAGTTTGTGGATAGATACGCTCCTCACGGATCATGTGCTACTCACATGGCTGAACTGCTGTATACGTATGGTGGGGAGAGACTTATGATTCCCAATATCCGCGTTCCAACTGATGTAAAAAGGCATAATAAGCCTTCTTCTTCTTCAGCCAATCCTCCTGATTTACGTAATTTCTTGATCCAGAAACGCAGAAACAAGGGACCTTCTGATATGTCTATTACACCCCCTAGGGAACACTATTGTAATAGACATAAAATTGTAGTTAACTACTACTTTTCTAAGGCAAAACGGTCAGTTTTCGACCGGTTGAACTACTCGTTGTCCTTACAGGAAGAAGAACCGACATTCGCATCGGTGAACATGGCTTCGCACATTCCTAGAGGGAGGTCAAGTTCAAGACATCATCTGTCATGCCCCAGTCCCAAAATATCGAGGGACTAGACACGTGGCAATGGCCAGCAGCACACACCGATGGACAAACCCAATTTAATGGATCCATCGGGGCGTACTTAAGCTGTAATACAATAATAATGGTCTAGATATACTAATCTCATCCACAGAAATGAATACAATAATATTAGAATCATAAAGCAAGATCAATCTCAATATGATATAAACTCGGGAAAATAACCCGATAATGAGTCTGATACATCTGTCAAGATACAAGAATAAAGATAACCACAGCAAATACCGAGTATGGGGAAAGCCTATACCCAGATGATACCCTCGGGGATCAATCGTCTACTGGATCTGGTACTGCTCCAGTGTCTGCTCCTGCTCCATCTTCTGCTAATGCTCCTGTCCCGTGTAACTCGGGGTCGATCTCGTCTGCTAGTCCTGGGGACAAAGTCCGGTATCCAGGTCCTCAGGGGACATAACAAGGTACATAAATCGACATGCCAAAATGCAGTGTAATAGTAAATAAAATAAATAGGGTAAACTATATAACCATCTATGTGAAAATGCAATTTGAGAGCATCACTAAACTCAGGCTGAGACCACTACAAGCTCTGTGTCTTGGAGCCGGTAGCAGTGTTTACTATGTATTTTACTATGTGTTTACTATGTGTTTACTATGTTTTATATATATATATAAACTCAGCCTGTAGCCTGTGTGTCTCTCCCCACCCAATGTAATCACACGTCTCATGTCCATGATGCACCATGTCCATGTCACGCACGATCATATCTAATGCAGCAAGTCATCTAATATCTATGAATATGATGTCTATGTCATAAAACATGTATCCTACACAGAATCACCATGAATATCTCAGGAAGATTCTGTCTCATGAATAGTGTCAAGTGTCCTGGGTTATAGTGTACTTGATAGGACAAATACGAGAATAAAGAGGGTCACAAATATCCATGTCTAGATGACAATACACAACTCCGCGTACGGTGTTGGCACCCGACTATAATCGGACGCTAAGTACGTCACACGGCCCTAGGTTAAGCATGCACAGCAATATAATAAAGCAAGGAAAATATATAACAATACTGGAGAGTTTGGCAAGGTACACTTGCCTGGGGTCCTGTTGCTGGTATGAATCAGAGTCCAAGTCACAGTCCAAATAGCCTATGTATTACAAATTTATCACGTCAAAAGATAATTTATTTTAATTTATTTAATTCTGGAATAATTACTCTAAAATCCTATTTTAATCTTATTATTCTGATTTTTATGTTAATTCCTAAATTTTGTCCAAAGAAACTGAATTTTATCAACTCGAGACTCATGGCACGCAAATCGAGGCGATCTGTTGACCAAAAAGTCAACCGACACAAACTCGACTTTCATGCATGATTTCCTGTAGATTTCAGTATAAAAAATATACTAGAATTTACGGCTCGTCCGAATTCAAATTCGTTTGGGAATTATGGCACATACAAATTTTGTATTGTGCACCGATGGTTAAATTATAACCTAGAAGTTCTACAGAATTAACAGTATATAAATACTTCAAATTAAATTCTGGAAAAAATATATGTCGATGATCTCGACATTAGATTTCCGAAACTTTAAACGGTTCATGATTCTGATTTCAGGTTCTCCCGAAATTGCGAAAACATCGAAACACGTCTATTTTCGGACATGCTGTGCTCTACGAATTTTCCAGAATTTAATACTAATAATTTTGTAAAACAAATTATATAATCAGAAAGCTAACCTCAATATCGTTCTAACGCAAGAAACTGGGCCTCGTTTGAAGAAACCCTAGATGACAATTCTCCCAAATCTCTCTCTCTCTCTCTAAAATAATGAGATAATTAGGGTTATTATATTATATATATATATATATATATATATAGATGTACCTGCGGCTGAATGGATATCTATAGGCTGACATGTGTCAGAATCTGATTGAATGGTTTTATTTATATTATTTATTTTTGATTTGCCTTTATCAAAACATTATTTAAGTCGTTTTAAATCTAAATAACTCAAAATAAACATTAAAAATAATCATAAAAATCTGGAAAAAATACAAAAAATATATTTTGAACCAAAAAAACCTTAGAAAAATATTTGGGATAATTTTATATTCATAGATTTCCTACTATAATTAGGAGAAGCTCTAAAAATTAGTTTTGCCATAAAACTAAAAATAAATACTAACATTATTCCACAAATTCTGAAATAATTCCAGAAAATATATAATAATATTATAAACCTTAGAAAATAACGTGGGTCCATTTTATATTCCTGAGCTTGCACCATAAATTCTACAAGTCCTAAAAATTAGTTATTAGCCTAAATAACTCCCAATAAATACTAAAAATACTCAGAAAATTCCCAAAAACTTCTAGAAAATATATTTTATTATTTAGAACATAAAATAAAAGTTTGGGATATTTTTAATTATATTTGAATCTAAAATAAATTCTTGAAAATTCTAGAAAATTACAGAAAATTGTGAAAAATTCAAATTAAAAATTTCTGAAAAATCAGGGGGTTACAATCTACCCAACTTATAAAAATTTCGTCCTCGAAATTAAAATTAAGCCATGGTAGAAGTCAAGGATGGTCTAAGATTTGTATTGGTTAAAATGCAAGGCTAGGTTTAACGGAGTGGACGATGTTGCACGTTGCACATTCCGAAAATTATGGGAGAAATTCACATGAGTGAAAATAGGTTTCTTCGTGTGTCATGTCCAATAGTGTGGACACCTAAATGCTCTTTTGCATAAAAGCACCCAACAATTGAAACATTGCACAAAGATAAAAATTGGAGGATGGGCATGTCTAGGACAAGGTGTGGAATTTGTAGGAAGGCAGTGACTAAGGAAGTGCTCCAATTATCGAAGCAATGGTAAGGCGCGCCGAGGGATACCATGTTATAAAACTAAATGAAAAATGTCGTGTTCTATTCCTAAGTGGATTCGAGCTAGCCTTAGTCTCACTATCTAAGCCAAGTAGGTCTACTTCTTAGGTGAGGGGGTTTCACAATCCAGCCAACTTAAGACAATGTCGTCCTCAAAATTAAAATAAGGCATAATTTGTTAATCCTTCGTGTACATAAGGCAAGTCAATCGCAATCTCCTTGCGACAATTAAAATCCTAATCATATCCATTGTAATCACTTCTAGGTTAAGATGACCACTGATCCAATCAAATTCAACCTATGGTTATCTCTTCTCGCTTTTTCAAATTATCCATATCCAAATTTAAATTAAATCCATATATCATCTTCAAGATTTAAATACGCATATAAATTTTACCTCACGATCTCCAATTATCATAATCTCCTCTAGAAGTAATTCGAGTCCATTATTATTCCTATTTTCACTTATAAGTTTTTGTATGCTTCAACTTCTTAAATTTCATTCACATCCTTAATATTTCAAATAGGTAGTCCAACCATCAAGTTTTTTATTTTAACTCAAATCATCAACTTGAAAAAAAAAATTAAAATGCAGTCCACCATTGTTCAAGTCTGAAATTTCATCTTTTTATCCTCTAAATTTCAAGTTGATGATTTTACCTTCATTGTTTAAATCATGTACTTAAGGTATAAATATTGGGTCCTCAATATCAATTCATTAATCCTCATCATCTTAGTCATTCTTCTAAAATTCTCAAAATTAAAATGGCTTGAACCTCTCCCAATTTAATCTTACTCGATCACAATCTAAAAGAAATTCCTCTCGAGTTGACAATGCACTACTACCCAACTTAGAATTTACCCATCTATCACATAAGGCTATATACCTTAAGAGAATATTCCTTAATATGTTTACTCATGTCATTCAATCCTCGAACTTCAATGCCGATCATATCATATATGATATGTCCTTAATTACGAAGAATAATCCTCAAGTATGTGATCGGCCTATGGGGTATATCTAGTATTCTCTGTGTATCAATTTATACCAAGCACGATGTTTCGTCTTTCCGAAATAAGGGAAGACGGAGACCAATAATAAAGAGTTCAAGGGCAGCGTAATAGAATAAAAGTATTGAGATCAAGGCATTTAAAGAATTCAATTGGGAATTGTCAAAGCAGTTGTGGATTGAAATCCTATTTTGGTAATCCTTTGTTTGCATGCTCGTATTAGTACAGTTATGTAACCGATACGATCTGCTCAGACATATCTAGAGGGTAAGTACAGGCGTCTACTAGTCAACTATATATCTCAATCCACGTAAAGTAGTCGTGTGAAGAGCGAACCAAAATGCACTAAGGTTGATCAGACCATAATACATTGATTCTGAATAGACAATTGTATTAGTGGGGTTGATCAGGCCCCAATAACACATATGTCATGAACAAGCTTGATAAAGAATAAGCTTGCAAAAACTAGGCTATAATATAGCAGCATAAGTCAAGGTAGTACAAAATTATAAGTACACTAGATGATGATGAAAGGAGGTACAAATCAATTCGAGTTCACCAACAGAAACAAAATAAGCAACAATAATAAAAGACTCTACAATCTCTACAGTTATCATACAACTCCTTGTCTATGTCGCTAGTCGACCAAATGGGGGCAAGGACCTCTAAATTCTATCGTCTGAATAAATACTGTCGTCTTATGCAAGTCTAAAGTTGTGTCATGCTAAGTCACTTCATCAATAGGGCTAGGTGGTACTATGTTGTGAGGCATACTACCCAACTTATAAGAATTAAACTAATACTGTGACAGTCTTAAGAGGGTCCTGCAAAATAACCTTGCACATCTAAATAAAACAGAACTCTTATTAGGGTCTCCTATGGTATTACGTAAGTAATGGTCATCTTAAGTCTTAATCATAGTGCTCATAGGTCATGTGTCAATAGTGAGAATGGACAGGTTACTAGTCTCAAGGGAAAGGAAAGATAACTTGTATCGAGGTGGGGTACTAATTACGCGGTTCAAAGCTAAGGGGTAATCATTAGATCACCATCTATAAGATTAACTCAAACTGTCAAGTTCTAATTACCAATCACATAATAAAAAGTTTAGAGTAACAACCAAAATAAACAATAAGAGGAGCACGAAAATCAAGGCAGGATGCAAGTCAAGAAATTAATTCGAATCCGATATAGATGTCAAGAACGATTCAAGCAAGTGGATGAGATCCAAAAACTTATCCTATCCTTATTGTAGGCTTGCTCGGTTCCTAAGTTGAAACCGAACAATTTAGTCGTCGACCTGCATGGGCCACCACAAAAACCATGTCATGCCCCAGTCCCAAAATATCGAGGGACTAGACACGTGGCAATGGCCAGCAGCACACACCGATGGACAAACCCAATTTAATGGATCCATCGGGGCGTACTTAAGCTGTAATACAATAATAATGGTCTAGATATACTAATCTCATCCACAGAAATGAATACAATAATATCAGAATCATAAAGCAAGATCAATCTCAATATGATATAAACTCGGGAAAATAACCCGATAATGAGTCTGATACATCTGTCAAGATACAAGAATAAAGATAACCACAGCAAATACCGAGTATGGGAAAAGCCTATACCCAGATGATACCCTCGGGGATCAATCGTCTACTGGATCTGGTACTGCTCCAGTGTCTGCTCCTGCTCCATCTTCTGCTAATGCTCCTGTCCCGTGTAACTCGGGGTCGATCTCGTCTGCTAGTCCTGGGGACAAAGTCCGGTATCCAGGTCCTCAGGGGACATAACAAGGTACATAAATCGACATGCCAAAATGCAGTATAATAGTAAATAAAATAAATAGGGTAAACTATATAACCATCTATGTGAAAATGCAATTTGAGAGCATCACTAAACTCAGGCTGAGACCACTACAAGCTCTGTGTCTTGGAGCCGGTAGCAGTGTTTACTATGTATTTTACTATGTGTTTACTATGTTTTATATATATATATAAACTCAGCCTGTAGCCTGTGTGTCTCTCCCCACCCAATGTAATCACACGTCTCATGTCCATGATGCACCATGTCCATGTCACGTACGATCATATCTAATGCAGCAAGTCATCTAATATCTATGAATATGATGTCTATGTCATAAAACATGTATCCTACACAGAATCACCATGAATATCTCAGGAAGATTCTGTCTCATGAATAGTGTCAAGTGTCCTGGGTTATAGTGTACTTGATAGGACAAATACGAGAATAAAGAGGGTCACAAATATCCATGTCTAGATGACAATACACAACTCCGCGTACGGTGTTGGCACCCGACTATAATCGGACGCTAAGTACGTCACACGGCCCTAGGTTAAGCATGCACAGCAATATAATAAAGCAAGGAAAATATATAACAATACTGGAGAGTTTGGCAAGGTACACTTGCCTGGGGTCCTGTTGCTGGTATGAATCAGAGTCCAAGTCACAGTCCAAATAGCCTATGTATTACAAATTTATCACGTCAAAAGATAATTTATTTTAATTTATTTAATTCTGGAATAATTACTCTAAAATCCTATTTTAATCTTATTATTCTGATTTTTATGTTAATTCCTAAATTTTGTCCAAAGAAACTGAATTTTATCAACTCGAGACTCATGGCACGCAAATCGAGGCGATCTGTTGACCAAAAAGTCAACCAACACAAACTTGACTTTCATGCATGATTTCCTGTAGATTTCAGTATAAAAAATATACTAGAATTTACGGCTCGTCCGAATTCAAATTCGTTTGGGAATTATGGCACATACAAATTTTGTATTGTGCACCGATGGTTAAATTATAACCTAGAAGTTCTACAGAATTAACAGTATATAAATACTTCAATTAAATTCTGGAAAAAATATATGTCGATGATCTCGACATTAGATTTCCGAAACTTTAAACGGTTCATGATTCTGATTTCAGGTTCTCCCGAAATTGCGAAAACATCGAAACACGTCTATTTTCGGACATGCTGTGCTCTACGAATTTTCCAGAATTTAATACTAATAATTTTGTAAAACAAATTATATAATCAGAAAGCTAACCTCAATATCGTTCTAACGCAAGAAACTGGGCCTCGTTTGAAGAAACCCTAGATGACAATTCTCCCAAATCTCTCTCTCTCTCTCTAAAATAATGAGATAATTAGGGTTATTATATTATATATATATATATATATATATAGATGTACCTACGGCTGAATGGATATCTATAGGCTGACATGTGTCAGAATCTGATTGAATGATTTTATTTATATTATTTATTTTTGATTTGCCTTTATCAAAACATTATTTAAGTCGTTTTAAATCTAAATAACTCAAAATAAACATTAAAAATAATCATAAAAATCTGGAAAAAATACAAAAAATATATTTTGAACCAAAAAAACCTTAGAAAAATATTTGGGATAATTTTATATTCATAGATTTCCTACTATAATTAGGAGAAGCTCTAAAAATTAGTTTTGCCATAAAACTAAAAATAAATACTAACATTATTCCACAAATTCTGAAATAATTCCAGAAAATATATAATAATATTATAAACCTTAGAAAATAACGTGGGTCCATTTTATATTCCTGAGCTTGCACCATAAATTCTACAAGTCCTAAAAATTAGTTATTAGCCTAAATAACTCCCAATAAATACTAAAAATACTCAGAAAATTCCCAAAAACTTCTAGAAAATATATTTTATTATTTAGAACATAAAATAAAAGTTTGGGATATTTTTAATTATATTTGAATCTAAAATAAATTCTTGAAAATTCTAGAAAATTACAGAAAATTGTGAAAAATCCAAATTAAAAATTTCTGAAAAATCAGGGGGTTACATCATCCCTCTAGAACTCCAAGCCAAAGAAGATTTGACAGACTCCTGGAAAATATTGAAGCAGATTTCTTTCAAAATACTCGCTCGAGGTCAAGACAATCGGCTTCATATTCCTCCGACTCCGACACTGGGGGTCGCCAGTTTCCTGAATGTGATACTGACAGTGTAGACTTTGTCTCTACAAAGATCTAAACCAATCCCTCAGTAGCTTCCAGAGAAATGGGAGTCTATGCCATTGGGGACGAACACGAAGAAGCTTCCCCATGAGGAAGTACGGAACAACGTGTCGCTGTATTGGGAGCATCACTCAAAGAGATGCATTCCATGATGCAGAGTATGCACCAAATGTTGGTGACTCAACACACAGCTGCACCAGTTCCTCCAACACAATTATGGGTGGGGGTGGAAATACCATCAAGTCAGGAGCCTATTCAAAATCAAGAATCAGCTGCTCCTCAACCTCCCAACCCGAAAAATGTGTTACCTCCAGTTGGGGTTATAATACAGCCGGTCTCTCACCTCTCGGTGGTTCCCTCTCCAACTGAAGATCTGATGCAGGCTGTACGGGAATTAAAAGCCCAGTTTGATGCCTTGAAGCATAAGGATCAGCTCAAGAAACTGGGATCAATCAGCCTTATCCAGCTATCTGGGATGAGATCCCTTTCCCGCCAAAATATAAATGCAGGCTATGGTTTTATTTGAGCAAAAAACGTCACCGAGCCAGTACATGAACTACTTCAGCATGATGACAGTGTTGTTGCAGGGGAATGACGCCCTTCTCACTCGAGTGTTCAAAGGCTGTATGTCTGGAGTGGCCTACCAATGGTACCGTAGTCTTGCGGACAACTGCATTACTTCCTTCGAAGATTTCAAGACTCTGTTCTTCGCTCAATTCTATGATGGAGGAATGGACATGTCCATGTCATCGCTCATCGAGGTGAAGCAGAAAGAGAAGGAAAGCGTTCGTACATTTATTGAGTGTTTCCGTCAGGCTACTTTGCAGATGCCTCCCGGAGTTCCAGATTCCGCCTTGGTGGACATTTGCAGGAAGAACCTTCTTCCCTTAATCGCGGTGTTCACAGGACCATATCAGTTCCATGATTGGCCCTCGTTTATCATCTCAGCAGTAGCCGCAGAAGACAACAGTCGGAAGGCGCACGACAATGGAATCATGATCTCCACCTCTGATAAAGGAAAACGGTCATCTTCCAATAACGACCATGCTCGTAGGTCCAAAGGAAAGGAAGCTCTGGCGATTAACATGTCCAGGCAACCTATCCCGGCAACCACGCAGACGAAACCTGGGACTTCCAGGCCTATCGAAGACTACTCTTTTGACGATGACGACATTCCAAGCATATTCGACTGTCTAGTCAAAAGTGGCAAGCTCACTCTCCCCGAAGTAAAACGGCCTAATGAAGTTGGCAGTACCAATAACCCCAAGTACTGCATTTTCCATAGGTACATACATCATCCCACAAAGGCATGTTATGTACTAAAGAGGAAAATTCAGGAGCTGATCGACGCCAAGGTCATCACTCTGCGCAATAGCGAGAAAACGGTGACTGCCAACATGATCTCTCTCCAATTCGATAATCTGCCTCCTCAAGAAATTCCGGATGGTGTCATACCTATTTCCCGGACGATGATGGACATTGTCAATCTTCCTCCGGCCAGGGGTCAAAATCATGACCTGGTACCCCTAACTACCAAGCGTGGTGAGATTATGTGGGTTCATCCTGATCTGGTGTCAGAGATCGAAAAAGAGACTCAAGTTGCTAAGGCTAAGTCTAAAAAGAACTCCAGATGCAAACCATGCCATATGGTTGCAACATCTCCGACATCAGAAGAAGAGGCTTTGGCTACCGGAACCCGGTCAGGGAAAGTCTACCTCAAGGACTACGGAGGAAATCAGGAAGAAGCAACGGCAGATACTTCAGCCTCCAAACTTCCAGAGCCTGAACCTGTCGTACTGGAGGCAGGTCCTTCTAGACCAACTCCGGCGGACAAGGGCAAGCAGAAAGAAGTTCGTTTTGATAAACCTTTGAAGAATATTCAAAACAAAGGTTTAGAAAGACCATATAACTTCGACATTCTGGCCCAGTTGGCTAATACTCCTGCCCGGTTGTCCATCTTCGAGCTTCTCAGGCTATCCAAAGACACTCGTCAAGCCTTGAGTGAAGCATTGATGCAGGCGAACGTATGTTTGACTCAGCTCAAGTCTCCTGCTAAAGAACCCGTAGCATGTCCTCAATGCCACAGTGTGATGAAAGTGGTTCCTAACATCACTTTCACACAAGAAGACATGCTATTGAAGCATAACAGACACGACATGCCTCTTTATTACACCGGATATGTCGGCTCCATGGAGGTAGACCGGATTTACATAGATCCGGGATCATCAATCAGCATCATTCCTCACAGTTTGCTCAGACCATTGAGGATCCCCACAAGCGAACTGGCCTATACTACCACTATAATTTTGGGCTTTAATGCTAGAAAAAGCAAACCATTGGGAAAAATTCGCCTGAGGATCCAGATTGGTGACCTTAGATCAGTGGCTACATGCTACGTCATTGATTCAGAGGTGTCTTACAACATCTTGTTGGGCAGACCTTGGATCCACGACCACAATATTGTTCCTTCCACTCTACATCAGTGCTTCAAATATGTAGACTCCCAAGGAACAGTGAAGACAGAGTTTGCTGATCTCAACCCGTTCAAAGGAGTTGAGTCCTATTACTCCGATGCCATGTTGTACACCTAAGACTACATGAAGGAGGTATCAGACAAGATGGAAGAGGAATCCTACAGGGAGCCAGGAGAACCGTCTATTGAGCAACCTTTGTCAATCCAGGTGAAAGGACGAACTACCCGTCCGAAAGTCATAGAACCTTTGGCTCTCTACTTGGGCAAAACCAAATCGGGAGGAGGAAAGGATCCCCTAGTAATCACTCTCAACCAGAAGCCTCCACCTTTGGTCATCAACCTCAGGCGCAACAAGCAGCCGACTGATGTAAATACAACCGAGAACATGGTTTCTGATGATAATAAAGAGTTTCTTTTCGAGTATACTGATGCTCAAATTCCTGATCAGGAATCTCTTCTCCATACCGATATAGAGTCTATAGCACAAAAATTCTTAAAAGCTATATACTTCTATCATCCATATATGTGGGAAGTGGCGCTATCTTCCAATGCCGTCACGACATATGGGCCACATGAAGATTCTATTTTTATTGTTCCACCTACTCACAAAGATCAGCATCCAATCATCTTCGGCCGCATGCGGAATAGACCGGTTGTACAAGAAGATTCTCAGGAGTCTGATGCTGGGAAAATGCAAGTTCACAGATATAGCCCACAAGCTTTGAAGATCATGCAAAGCATGGGTTATGACTTGAAGCTGGAACCAGGTCTCAACCATGGGAAGGGCAGACGAATGTCGTTGCATGGTGATTCCTACTGTCAACGAACTCATTTTGGGTTAGGGTATACCACTTCTCTTGCAACTTCTGAGTCAAATGAGGATACCTTTTCCTCTTCTCAAGATGGATCATCGTCCTCCGGCTCATGTGATGATCTCGAACGAGTATTATCAGTAAATATGGTATTGACAGATTCTTACGAAGCAGACGAACAGGAATCTGAACCGTTTGAAGATGAATCCTGGGCACAACAAATGGATATACAATGGAAACTCCGGTTCGAGCAAAGAGAACCGCCCACTGAAGATAAAGTTATCCAAGTCGATGCTGAGGATAAAACTTCACCAAAACCGATATTTATCAGTAACAATCTTTCCCCAGCAGAAAGGGAAGAGATGATCCAGCTGATAAAAGAATATATCGACGTCTTTGCGTGGAATTATGAGGATATGCCAGGTCTTGATCCAAAAATGGCTACTCATAAACTCAACATATTGCCCAATTTGAAGCCCGTAAAGCAACACCAACGTCGGTTCCCTCCAGATATGATGGATGCTATTGAAGCTGAAATCAAGAAATTGGTAGACTGTGGGTTCATCCCGGAAGAACAACATCCTGATTGGGTCGCCAATGTAGTCCCGGTCATGAAGAAAAGCGGGAAAGTTCGTATTTGCATCGACTACCGAGATCTAAATGCGTCCTGCCCTAAGGATGAGTTCCCTCTTTCCATCACAGACGTCATGATTGATAATACGTGCGGTTTTGAGCGCATGTCTTTCATGGACGGATTCTCAGGATACAATCAAATCAAGATGAATCCTGAAGACGGGAAGCATACTGCCTTCCGTACACCGCTGGGGGTATACTGCTATACGGTTATGCCCTTCGGATTGAAGATTGCTAGGGCTACATACCAGCGAACTATGAGTAATATATTCCATGAGCATCTACGCAAAAAGGTGGAATGTTATGTAGACGATATCGCTGTCAAAAGTTGCCTCAAGGAGGATCACATCCAAGACTTGAAGACGGTGTTCGAGTTGATGTACCGACACCAACTCAAAATAAACCCTACGAAGTCCTTTCTCGGGGTATCCAGTGGCAAATTCTTGGGATTTGTCATTACCGCTGAAGGCATTCAAGTGGACCCTGATAAAGTGAAGGCCATCTTAGAAATGCGACCACCCCGTAATCTGAGGGAACTCAGGGGATTTCAAGGCCGTCTGGCTTATATCAGGAGATTCATATCCAACCTCTCGGGAAGATGTCAGCCCTTTTCTCGCCTGATGAAGAAAGACGTATCCTTCGTGTGGGACGAAGCATGTCAGCAAGAGTTTAATGATATCAAAAGCAATCTCACTAATCCTCCCATTCTGGTGCCTCCCGTTATAGGAAGACCATTTTTGCTATATGTTCGAGCAATGGATCATTCTTTAGGAGCTCTTCTCGCACAGAAGAACAATGAGGGTCGTGAACAGGCTATCTACTATTTAAGCAGAATGATGGTTGGAGCTGAACACCAGTATAATCCAGTGGAGAAAGAATGCTTGGCCCTAATATTTGCCATTCAGAAGACGCGACATTACGTCACAGGCCAAACTATTCATACTATCTCCAGAATCAACCCTCTTTGGGTATTGATGAGTAAACCGAGTGTCCTTAATTCCCGACTCGCAACTTGGGCGATGTTACTAACACCGTATGATATGGTGTACGTACCTCAAAAGTCCATAAAAGGTCAAGGCTTGGCTGATTTCTTGGCTGCCCATCCAATTCCGGAAACTTTCCAATTATACGAAGACATTCCTGACGAAGTTGCAGAATGTAATTTGGCGATGGAAAGTGATCCTTGGCAGCTATTCTTCGATGGTGCCTCCCGAACTGGTCCCAAGAGAAACATAGTCTCAGGAGTAGGAATTGTTCTGGTAACTCCTAACAAGCTCGTCATCTATCGAGCCTATTCTTTTAGCGAACCCTGCTCTAATAACGTGGAGTATAATGCCATACTCATCGGGCTGTAAGTCGCTAAAGAATTAGGTATTGAA
Source organism: Iris macrosiphon (assembly GCA_036927795.1). Lineage (NCBI taxonomy): Eukaryota > Viridiplantae > Streptophyta > Magnoliopsida > Asparagales > Iridaceae > Iris > Iris macrosiphon. The sequence goes on along the minus strand of JAYESA010000027.1, from coordinate 175,637 downwards.
TACTTGGAAGCTTTTGGTGATTCTCAGCTGATCGTCAATCAGGTCAGAGGAATATACGAAGTCCGCAATCCAGACCTCATTCTGTATCACCAAGCAATGATCGAGATAGCCATGACTTTCAAAGGGTTCTTCCTAGAGCATGTGCCTCGATCTCAAAATTTGGAAGCTGATGCCCTGGCCAGCCTAGCTGCAGATCTGACTATTCCTATAAGGAGGCAGAATTCGGTGATCCTCCTTAACAGAGATTTATTCTGCGTAAAAAATAATTTTCACATAGAACGCAGCTACGCTGTAAACACGGTTCCTCCTATGAGAGACTGGAGAAGTCCTTTTATGGATTTCGCAGCATACGAAATCTTACCAGAGGATCCTAAAGAAGCAGTATCAGTTAAAAGACGATCACTACGCTTCTATTTTGATGCTTCATCGCAAAGTCTATATCGTCGAACATACGATGGACTACTACTACGATGTCTCTCCGATGATGACGCAAAGCGGATTATCCGTGAAGCTCACGACGGAGTATGTGGAGCACATCAACCCGGTCCTAAGTAACAGGATCGTATCAGGAGGATGGGCTACTACTGGCCTACCATGATTACAGATGCCATAAAATATGCAAGATAATGCAAAGCCTGCCAAGTTCATGCGGATTTCTAAAATCAACCTTCTGAGTATCTACATCCTACTATGGCGTCATGGCCCTTTGAAGCATGGGGTATGGATATCATTGATCCTATCCACCCGTCTTCTTCTAGGGAAAATCGGTTTATATTGGCCATCACGGATTGTTTCTCCAAATGGGCGGAGGCGGCCCCTCTTGCTGAGGTAAAGACATCCAACGTGATCAGCTTTATCAAGCATCATGTCATTTATCGCTTTGGGATACCCCGAAGGATAATTCATGACAATGGGTCTCAATTCATCAGCCAAGCATTTCACCAATTTTGCGATAAGAATCGAATACAAAATATGGCCTCTACAGCCTATAATCCGGCTGCTAATAGTTTGGCGGAAGCCTTCAACAAAACCACTATCAAACTCTTGAAGAAGTTTGTCTCATCGAACAAAAGAGATTGGAATGAGAAGTTGGGAGAATATCTCTGGGCATACCGCATAACGGTGCGAACACCAACAGGGTGTACTCCATTCTCATTAGTTTACGGGTGTGAAGCAGTTCTCCGTATTGAAGTTCAAATTCCCTCACTCAGAATAGCGGTGGCTAACGAGTTGACTCGGGAAAAGAATGATCAATTAAGGCTTCAAGAGCTAGAAGGATTAGACGAGAAATGCCTTCAAGCTCAACAACGCATTGCGTTCTACCAAGCACGCATTTCCAGAGCTTTTAATCAGAAAGTGAAGGAAAGAGTGTTCAAAGTTGGCGAGCTAGTTTTAGCTGTGAAGAGGCCAATGATCATCACGCATAAAAGTAAGGGTAAATTCTAACCCAAATGGGAGGGCCCTTATGTGATTGAAACAATATTTTCAAATGGCGCTTACAGATTAGCCAAGCCTAATGGAGACTTATTAATGGCTCCTATCAACGGCAAATTCCAGAAGAGGTACTACGCTTAATCTCCCTCGCTTAAACGGAGTATGGTGAAGATCTCATTCTGACAATACTACATAAAAAACTGGTTGGATCATATTCTATCATGTTTTCGTGACCTCTGAATAGATATAATTAACTAATTTGAATCGTCAAAACCTATCACATCTGCCCCTACCACATTCCGAAAATAGGGGTATTTTTGACTTTTTACAATATTTAATATTATGGTAGTTACAATTTAGTAATTGCATGATAGTATATTTGAATTAAATAAATGTGTGATGTGTAATTTAAATATAATTATATACAGTGTTCATTTATTTGAGCTAGCAGACTTGACCTAGAAGCCAGTAGATGAATACCTGTCTGAAGTATGAAATTTTGTATTTAATTATTTTAATTAGATTTATTTATTGGAGATTGTAATTAATTACCGTATTTTAATTAATTATTGCGCATTGCCTTTGCTTCGATATTTGGAGCGCTACCCTGACTTTTGTCTTCCAACAAATTTCACAATCTTGCCCTAGACATGCCCGCCTTCCATTCGGATATTTTTTTTGCAACTCATAATTATGCTCTCTGTACATTATTTCTAGCCGCACAAAAATCGTCGCGGACATTATTTAATAAATCCCTATTTTGTATCGTTGTGCTTTTCAATTGAAATTGGGGACAATCTTGACCTATTTTTCGTACGACCCAAATTAGGGTAATATTCTGTTCTGAGTCTACTTCATTATTGGTATTGATGACCTGACCTGATTTTGGCCCCATGTACTCCTAATTAATTTTAGAACACAATTTGCATTTATTTCTAATTAAATTGAGGATACTATTTTAACCGATTCTGAAAATCCCAATTTAATTCCAGTGCCCTGCTATTTGAGCCCATACCGAACTTACAGCGCCCCCTGACCCTACAAAACACCGGACACCGAATCGTCCGCCAAATTTTTGTTATTTTATGTGTTTGTGCAAATACCCAAATTTAAGGGGGCTAATTTATAAATTTGCATTTTTGTGTCAACACCTCATTGTTTAAAACAATGAGGGAGCCTAATAATTATTTAACTAAACCTCACCCTCATTCCTACATGAATTATTTTTCCTCTTGACAAATCTGGGCCACTCATTCTAGGGGGTCAATCACCACCCTCCATCAACACCCTCTCTCCCTATTTATGTCATGTCACCATCAACCCTAATCCCTAGAAAACCTAGGTTTCCCCAACCAAGCCCCCACATTTCCTCTCCTCTCTCCAACGTAGGGGAACCAAATTCTTCTTCCTTCTTCTTCTCCTTTTTTTCTTCTTCTCTTTTCCTTCCTTTTCTTCTCCTTTTTTCCTTTCTTCATTTAAAATTTGAATTTCAATAGGGGAGAACACTGTTCACCCCCCAAACTACTGTTCATCCGGCCAGCCCCGATCCTCCGGCGGCACGACTCAACTCCCATCCACTGTGCTCCGCCGGCCGACTTCCTCTGTACTCACTGCCCGACCCCGCACCTCCTGCTCCGGCGGCCAACCCGACGGCAACCGCTGCTCAGCCCCGGCGGCCGAGTTCCCCGCAGCCTCACCACCTATCACTGCCAACTCCGGCCCCGACTTCTTCTCCCTCGCGTCTGCAACCCCCTCGACTCCTCCCTCATCCTCTCTCAGGCGGCCAACCACCACCATCAGTCCGGCGGCCCCGCTCTTCCCACCTGCGCACTCCGGCAGGCAAGCAGCATCCCCCGTCGACCTGCTGCCGCTGCTCCTCCCTCTGCTGTTTACCCCGGCCGGCGCTGCGCCACCCGTCAGCCCGGCGGCCCTCTTCTCAGCCGGCTGCTCCTCCCCTCGCCACCGCGGTCCGGCGAGACTCCGGCCAACCCACTGTAAGTTCCTTCTTCTTCTCCCTCCTTCTTTATATATATATGTATATATATATATATATGTATATATATGTATGTATATATAACTAATGTAATATATTAATGTATATATATAACTAATGTATAGGTATTTGTATGTATATAATTAATGTGTATACATATACGTATATCTGTGTGTATGTGTATATTAATTTACATGTATATAGTATAGTTATTATTTTGGTATAAATATATATATAGTATATAAAGAAAATTGGTAATGTATAATTTAATATATGTACATATATATTTATTTTTAATTAAATGTTAAACATGTATAAGCATAGTATATGTATATATACTTTAGGGTGTGTAGTATAAATGTATATATATATATAAACGATATATGAAAATGTTTTTAGTATATATATGAACGTATTTTGGTGTATAGTACGTGCATTTCATCTAATATATATATGTATGTATTCTAGTATAAAAATATATAAAGTTTGGTATATGTATATATATTTTGTATATATATATATATACTTAATATATTTTCAAATATGTATAATTAGTATAAATGTATATATATATATATATATATATATATATATATATATATATATATATATATATATATATATATATATATATATATATATATTGTACACACATTTAATATATTTTCTATATATATATATGATTGATATATATAAATACGTGTTCTACTATATGTATTTTAAATATATATATACTTAGCATATTTTCAATATATATTTAATTGGTATATGTGTATACATGTATTTTATATATATATACTTAGCATATTTTCAAGGTATGTTTAATTGGTATATATATATGGTATAAATTCAATTTGGTATATACATATTTGTATTGCATATATATATATGGTAGGTATTAAGGATTAAAAATATGTAATGTGTTTTAGATGTCTGTCTGCCAGATGACCCTAGTTGACTAGTGCCCTGCCTGACATGGCCCTGAGGCCAGTGTTTATAGACTGTGTGTTAGGGTAGCACCTGATGCAAGTGTTATTGTGATATGTTTATAGGACTGTTGCTTCGTCCAGGGGATATTCTGGAACAGGACACCAATAATTACCAGCTAAGGACCCAAGGCAAGTACATTCTCTGATAATTTCCAATTTTTTGATAATTTCTATAAATTCAATAATCTTGAAATATTACAACTGAATCCTTGACACTGTGCTACACGGACTAGTATAGCTTGGATCTGCAGTCATGAGATGTTATATTGATTATCGTATTGACATTGTACACGACATATATATTAGACATCGTACATGATAGACTGGACTTGCTCGTGTATCGTGACGTATCATGGTTGGATCTACAGTACTAGTTGGGGGCGGGGAAGTAGTTAGTAAGAAATGTGATCATAACCTCTTATTGTAGTATAGAACAATTGTAAGTGTTAATCATGCTCTTCACCCATGATTAGCCAGGCCCTGTAGCTATCGTACATGTTCCCAAGCCGATCACATTTTGAAACTACTATTTCAAATACTTAGAATAGATTACAGTTCCCTATTTAAATCATATACTACATCACCCGTATATGATACTGTTCCTTGTCCTTTCATTTTCATACATGCACTGACTGTATCATATTGCCTATTGCCTGTCTCTTTACATTGCCTGTCTCTCTTAATTGCCATTGCATTTATTTCACTGTCTTCTCAGTAGCTAGCATGACATGTTTATTGCTTTATAGTCCTTATCAATTAAATGGAACTGTTATTTGAGATTGTGCTTTGCTCCTTCCTGACTGGAAACATTTTTCCAGACTATGCCTTAGAGGACCGCTGTCCGACACTTTATGGACCATATGGTGAGTAGCTGCAGACTTGGTAGCTTAGTTATGATTCCGGAAGGTCTAGCCGGAAATTTTTATTTTTTGTTAGTTCTTTAAGTAGACTATTTGGTACCGGATTTGTCTCCGGCATTTTGTTGAGACTTGGATATTTGTTGAGTTAGATTATTACTTGTTGATTTGTGTTGTATTTAATTTTCTGTTCGATATCTTATCGTGCTGTAATCCTGTGATTGAGTATGTATTCATTTTATTGTGTCATCCGTGCCTCCTTATGGAGATTGGATGTTTGTGTGAGATTGGCTAGATAGTATCAAGACCTTGACAGTGTTCTACCGCCGATGCTGTGGCGTAGGCTGGACGTACCCACGCACTCGTGCCCCTAAACCGGGTGCGGGTCGTGACAACATCCATATTACCTCTGATAGTTTTTTGTACACGAATTTAGTTGGATTATATTCTATCATGTCCATATAACCTCTGAATAGATATGTTCAACTAAAATCTAAAGGATATCACGTCCATATTACCTCTGATATCACTTTCACCCTATCCTGTCATTTATATTCCAAAATGATAGGTCCACAAAGTCAGATAAAGTTTCTTTATTATTATTATTCTTCGAGAAAAGCGAGTTACAAAAAGAAGCAAAAGGTACATCATTGGGGAGGAGCAGCCAAATCACGAATCTGTTGTGCCAAAGTGGCCATCCTCTCATTTCTGGAGTCTAAAATGTTAGCGCGAGCCCACTCCATTCGTGCCTCATCATCGCTCAGAAGGGATAGTTCAGACTGAGCATAAACAAAACTAGCGTGGATGACACCCACATGTGCCAGGTTCTGCTGAGCTGCTTCCATTCGGTCCTTCAACACATCTTGAGCTGCCGATGAAGCGAGAGCCCACTCCTTTGTCTGAGCGAGTTCAGCTTCCAGTTTGCGGACCCTCGCTTCATTTCCCACATGTTCAGCCTCGCACTCAGCCAGCTGGGGAATGACATACTCCAAGACGGCTTGCTCTTCATTAATCTCTTGCTGCCGTGCCCCGATAGATTTGTTCAGAGATTCCATCTCCCCAGCAAGCCTCGCAGTCAAGGATTCGTACTCGGCCTGAATCATCTCATCGACGTTGCCTCGGGATAGTTGCAAATACTCGTTAATGGGTTATTCTAAACTATTAACTATTTGCTCTAACGCATTAGCCCTTTCAGCGTCACTGAAATTTCTAATCTGCGCTATAGTGAGATTGGAGGACATCTTCAGAGCATCGAAGCCCAGATTATTCTATATATATATATATATATATATATATATATATATATATATATATATATATATATATATAGATATATATATATATATATATATAGATATATGTATGTATGTACTTGTATGTGTGTGTGTGTATTTATATGTTAGTGTTTGTGTGTGTATATATATATGGTTGTATATATATATAATATATATATATATATATATATATATATATATATATATATATATATGTATCTATATGTGTGTCTGTGTGTGGTTGTGTGTGTGTGTGTGAGAGTGAGAGGGGGGGGACTGAACTGAGCAGGCAGCAGCAGCTGCTAGCAGCTGCAGCTAGCAGCAGCAGCTAGGCAGCAACAGCAACAGCTAGGCAGCAACAGCAACAAGCACAAGCAAGAGCAGCAGCAGATTTCAGTAACTAGATAGATTGATAGATAGGTAGATGGATATAGTTAGATATTTAGATAGATAGTTAGATTGGTAGATAGATATATAAATAGATAGTTAGATAGTTCAATAGATAGATAGATATCTAGGTAATAGATATCTAGATAGGTAAATAGCTAGATAGATAAGTAAATAAATACCTAGATACATAGATAGTTAGATAGATAATTACCTAGATATACTAGATAGATAGATAGATAGTTAGATAGTTATCTAGATAGATAAGTAGTTAGATTGTTAGAAGTTATATAAATAGATAGTTACGTAGATAGTTAGATAGATAGATACTAGGTAGAGAGGTAGTTTGATAGTCAAATAGATAGATTATTAGATAGATAATAGTTAGCTAGATAGATATATATAGACACTAGATGGATATATAGATATAGATAGATAGATAGTTAGAATATTAGATAGATAGATAATTAGATAGATAGGTAGGTAATGGATATATAGATAGTTATATATATCTAAGGTATAGATATATATACCTATAGCTATATATATCTATAGATATCTAGAGAGAGAGATAGATAGATTTATAAATAGATATATACATAGCTAGATAGATAGTTAGATATCTAGATCTAGATATATATATATATATATATATATATATATATATATATATATATGTATAGGTAAGGTAAGGTATATATGTATGTGTATGTGTGTGTATGTGAGATATATATGTAGATACCTAGGTATATGCATATATGTATTAGATGTCTATATTTTAGCCTAGATTATAGCTAGATATATATGTTTATGCATAGTTAGTTAGCTAAAGGGGTAGTCGGGTTGAGTTTAGAGCGGTATCTTAATACCTTGAGATACCGAGGTATCTCAATACCTTGAGATATCCAAGGTATTGAGTTTCGAGCGGGGTTTTTGAGCAATAGCCTAGGAATTGTATTGGAGTAATTTTTATATGCTTATGTGTATATATTTATGCGTGCTAGCATAGGTTTTAGCTGGTATAGGCGGGGTGCGTGGCCTAGGGCGAGATATCGGATACCGAGGGTATCCCGGTATCTCAAGGAGGCGAGTTTGAGAGTTTTCTAGCTTAATAAGCTTGGTTTGACCTAGAATTTCAGGAGCACCCTAGTTTGACCTAGACTTGACCGTAGTTGACTCGATTGACCACCAAAGTCAACTTTTGACCTAGATTTGACCCAGAGTTGACTTTTTGGACCCAAAGTTGACTTTTTGACCCAGATTTCACCGGTTTGACCCGTTTGACCTAGAACGACCCTAGAAGCCTATTTTTAGTTATTTTATATCTGTTTAACTCATTAGAAACCTGTTTAACCTTGCTTTTCATAATAGTTCCTTGCGACACCAGTTCGGATCGCAAGTTGCTCAGGACGTCAGGCGAGTACATTCTCTGATAGTTTTCATTATTTGATGATTATTATGATTCAGCTTCTAGTATAGTATCATCTGATTATTCTGGCACAACACGGGACACTGACTGGTATTTTTGGATTCATTTACTTGCGACACGTACATTTCATGTTTCTTGCCTCTATTATGGAATCACTACAGGCATCACTCATGTTTCAGGCTGGACTCATCTTGATTTACGTGTCGGGTCTTGGATTCACTTGTATTAGTCGGGGCGGGAAAATACTCGAGTAGACATGTAAATATTTCCATCTGGAATCATCAGGAATCACTCCCTCTGGTCTAATCTGGAATGATAGCAGCCGCGCACCCAGTGCACGGTGAGCTGTACTTACCCCTAGCCGTTTACATGTCGAAACAAGTATTTCAAAGACATCGAGTTCATTCTTTCTAGTCTGGACTCTCTTGCATTTCTTTACTTGTCTCACTTATATGTTTTTGGACTTGACTCACTACATGTATTTTATGCTGGACTCACTATACATTCATGTGCACGGACTTGATCTTAGCTTAGATTTCTTGTATCTTACAGTTACTACTATCTTGTTTCTGATATTCCTGCATCTTTACCTTTATGCACCAGTGATACATATATATTTCTTGCTCCATCCTTGCTTCATTCTCTTGCTACTTGCTATAACTGTTTTATAGTTTTTATCATTTAAATGGAACTGCTGTTAGAGATGTACTTGCTCCAGTCCTGACTGGACATATTTTTCAGAGTATCCGGAGGATTGGTGTCCGACGTTTTATGGACCTGAGCCTGTCGATGGTACAGACAGGGACCCTCTAGTTTAGAGGTGAGTTCCGGGTTGGTAGCCGGGATCACTAAGACCTTGTTATTGTTTTTATTAGCTTTTAGCACCGGATTTGTCTCCGGTTTTGGATTGAGACCTTGTATTGTATATTATTTTGGATGATGTATTATTATTATTGATGTTGTGGTTGTTGTAGTAGTTGTTGTTGGTTAGACTTTGGAGTTGTTAGTCTTCTTTGTTATCTTATCGTGCTTAAATTCGTGATTGAGTACTTGATTATCATTATGTTATTGCTCCTCCGTTTGGAGTTGAGATCTTGACAGGTTTATATATTGATTATGTGAGATTGTTATCTAGATAGTTGACCTAGACAGCGTTCTACCGCCGATGCTGCGGCGTAGGCTGGACGTACCCATGACTCATGCCCGATTTTTCGGGTGTGGGTCGTGACAATTATGCCTCTCGGTATTGTCATCAGAAACTCGTCCGGACCAGTAGCGTCTTCACCTTCATCAGAGGAGACAGTTGGAACCTTCTCTTTTCTAGTAGACTTATGGAAGGGCACCCTAAAACTTCTACGCACATCGAAATCACGATAAACAGTGTTGATGGACGCATAAAATTGTGCGTGAATGGAGGATACGCAACTCCATGGAGAGAGAAGTCGCGGGAACGATAAAGGTTGCTCCATTACAACCTATTATGAAGTACCGCCATCCTCTAGCTCCATCGATAAGTCCACCTTTAGACTTGAAGCTGGTGATAGCATTCCCCACGTGCAATTGGTCGTACCCAAACTGCCTGGCAAATCGACTGGACAGATAGGGTTTCAAGAAGCAATGGTCCTCACTTCTGTACAATAAGTGGGAAGGTCTAATGCAGACCAGCCAGTAAAAGGCTTCAGGAGAAAGAATGGTCCTCCCGTGACCTGAATCCTAAAGTTTCGTCCCCTGTTGATTGAGATTTATAGTGGGGACGATACAGAAGAGCTTTCAGCTATAAGAAAAATTTAATGCTCACCGGCAATCCACGATAGTGTTCACATTCCAGGAGGAATTCTTGTAATTTAACAAGAAATTATTTCCCAAACTACTGGCAGAGCCGGTAGACATCACCCGAGGGTTGTGAAGGATCAACCAACGCATCAGATATAGGAATGGTAACTCTACTCTAGGAAAACCTTTACGCCATGAATCATCTACGAGCAGCCCATCGGTAATGGCCCTCAGGCCAGCTTGGATCCGGCATAGCATGGCAGGGAGCAAGCCCAGCCTTGCTCCAAACACCAAACGTACTGTGGACCATAAGGTGTTGTGATGGATGCGATCCGCAAACGCTATGCCAGGTACTACCCATCGGCGTAACCATACAGAGAGGAAGCCCACCAGTTGAGGTTCCCTTGACACAGGCTTACGACAATGCCTCATAAAACTGTAAGCTTTAGTGCCAGCAGGATGACCCCCTGTCTCTTCATCGAGAACCTCGTTGAAGCACCAGAGTCTTCAATAAGGTCATCGACCGTCTGGGCACTAAGCACACTCAGAAAGCTCAAAGGCTTGTCTCTGCCCTCTACAACCTTATCAGGCTTAGCATTTCTGGCCTGATGAAAGAAGAGGTAGGACGCCCATTTGTTGGTATGGGCCAAATCAGAGGGCTCCTTGTAAAAGGTGGTGCACGCAAAATAGTGGCTCATCAGCTCCTGGTATACCGCTACTGCCCGAGGGTTTGTATACCTCAACTCTCTATTTGTGGGAACATACTCCTCATAAGGAATGTCTCCCATTGGCAGTCTTGAAATCTCTGCTATTTCGTGAAGGGCCAGGCCCAACTCCCCTAGCGGAGTGGCGAAAGTCCCCGTGAGCGAATTATACCGCTCCATCAAATCCAAAAACAAGTTAGAGTTGAGAGGTAGCCCAACACTGGTGGCACTCGTGGCCGCGAACAGACCAATGCTCTCTAGCTCCACCTGAAATTCCTTTAGGGCCCAAGCAGTTAAACTGGCCCATCGAAGGTTCCCCGGGCTAAGCCATCCTCTGGTCCGAGGGTTCACTTTGGGATACACTCATCCCTGCCCCATGAAGTCATTACAGAAATTCGATATCTGAAACGGCTGGAGCAATGAAGTGTCTTCACTAGAGACGCTACCCGACAGTAATCCCCTGAAAGGCATGACAGGGCCTGAAGGACGGCTCACAAATAATCCTTGGTCTGATCCTTTCTGATAAAATATCTTTCCCGGCTTGCCACGAAGATTGGGAGTCAGGGTCCATGACATCTTCCTGGGATGAGTGGCATAGAAGAATGCCGAAATAGGGTAGTCCCTGGGCATCCTTGGCAGGTACATGACCATGCCATCAACAGAAAACACCCACTTTTCCTTCTTGGGCTTCGTTTGGAATTGTTTATCAATCATATCCCCGAATAGGAAAGCTGGCTTCCTGAATTCAGGCCCATCTATATACGTCAGGGGCTCCCCGCTGATCATACTCAGCAACATTCGTTCCCCTTGAGACGATATCAGAGTTCCCCTCTCTTTAGGGTACTGAGTTCCATAAATAGGGAATGTCACATGCGATAAATCCTCCAAATAGTTCGAGTTCAGCATCCCGGCAGCGGAGCCCATCACCTCAGCTAATGTCGAGATCTGCAAGTCCACTACAAAATACAAGAGAACAAGTCAGTTTCTACACCAGACGATACACTCTTACAGTTTACGCCAAAGATTACCAGTCTGTGCTTTTACTCCAAGACTACAAAAACTTGAGCTTTTACGCTGGATCCTATTTCTAAGGCGTAAAATTCAAGGGTGGCAGTATACACAAAAATCTAACAGTCTGAGCTTCTTGTGCTAGACCGCCAAAATTTGAGTTCTTTATGCCGGAATTTATATCCAGCGCATAAAACTCGAAGTTTGTAGTATACACCAAGTTTCGACAGTCTGAGCTTTTTACGCCAAACTGCGAAAAGATGCTTTTACGCTGACACATTAGAAATGTGGGCGTATTGATTCGCATACACGTACAACGTGCGTGGAAAGTCCTCTATTTTTTTTTGGAATTCTTTTTACATATGATGGCTGGAGCACAGCTCGACGGAGGAGTACTGCGCCGGGATCGGGGCTCGTTCAGCCCAATGGGTGTTGCTCGTACAAGAGCAGCAGAGGAACGAGAAGAAGAAGCAACTTTCTTTCCCTTAGCAGTGGAAAGTTGTTTCGGAGCCATGGCGATTCTGAGTTCTCAATAAGAAGACGAAGACGAAGGGTTCTTGGAAAGCAAGGGTTTTGAGGAGACAGATAAAAGTTTTTTCTCTCCAGCCTTTGGATTATTTATAGAGTTCTGATAACTCTTTGAATCCCTAACCAAATCCGATATTTAATATTCGATTATGATTTGGGGCCACGTCAGCCTATCATTCAGGGAAGGCGGACAGTCGGTGGATCTAGATTTTACGTGCAGAGCAGATTTATGATTTTACGCTCAGGAGTCTTTTATGCTCAGAAGCTACAAATCTAAGGTTTTTTACGCTCAGAGGCTATAAGTCTATGGTTTTACGTCCGGTTGCTTGTATGCTCAGTAGCTTTTACGCTCGAGAGGCTAGAAACTTACGACTTTACACTCAGAGGCTACAAATCTATGATTTCACGCTCAGAAACTCTTTACACTTAGAGGCTACAAATCTACGATTTTTTCGCTCAGAGGCTATAAGTCTATGGTTTTATGCCCGGATGCTTTTATGCTCAGTAGTTTTTACGCTCGAGAGGCTACAAACCCACGACTTTACGCTCAGAAGCTACAAATCTATGATTTCACGCTCAGAAGTTTTTTTCGCTCAGAGACTATAAATCTACGATTCTATGCTCGAAAGCTACAGACAGACGACTACAAGGATTTACGCAGGAATGCTCCTTCTTGGATACAAAATATTCTAAGTGTCCAAAATATACAGAGTTCAACATTGAAGATGACTCTTCTTCTTGGGTCAATTGGAAGTTCATCCAAAGTCTAGTCGGAACCGTTCTCAAAAGTTCAAGTATGGCCTGTTTGACGGCCATTTCTCGCCCTATTTTCAAGGATTTTCGGGAAATCACTCTTGAAGATGATGGTCTCAACAGCAAATTCTTCGTATCGGAAGGGACAGTTCAGAATTTTTACGTGACCTCTCGTCCAAAATAGCATGATAGTTTGGATCTTCAACTTAAATGCTTTCTATGCGCCTTCTATTACGCGTAAAATATGGGACGAGATCATATATTTTTTTATCCGAGTCGGCATAAAATTATGTCAGACGCACCAAAGCTGCACATATTCAGACTGACTCACAGCAAGTATGGCAAATCAGCAAGGCGTAAAAGAAGACAAATTTATTAATCATGATTACATATGATGAAAATCCAGTTTACAAAGGGTTTTTCATCTTCACGGTTACATATGATGGAAATCCTTGTTCTACCAAGGGTTTCTCATTTTTATTTAAGATCACACCAAGAATCTGTTGTGCCAGGTTCTCATATTGGTGGAGATCTTTTTCGTCTTCTACGACGATTAATCGACTTCCGCGGCCGATTAACAAGAAAATAATTAATGGCGGGAGGATACACAACTGGACTTGTGTAAATTATTCAGAGCCCATCCTCCATACGCCATGACAGCCGTGCCCTAAAATTGTGTTGGGGGTTCAGACCCAACTCAATATTGGAAAACGGGGCCAAGCTGCTCACCAGCGTCCAGCGTCGTAACAGGGGAAAATACAGCTTGCAAGCTGTGTGGTCTAATGGGACCCTATCTCCTTGACGAATCTCCATATAAAATTGTTGATCATCCCGAGCAAAGGAAGCTATGATATCCTTCTATGATCCATTATTGCAGAGGACATTTGCTCGAATACACCTCTTTTTACGGCTCCTTGCATGTTGGAAGAACATAATTTTCTTCTTCTTCAAAACAATAAGACGAATATCAGCAACCATCTCTTTGTGTTGAAGGAAGTATGGGAAGAACAGGTTAACTCATTAGCCTTTATATAGTCAGAAGAGAATACACCGAATCCCAACAACTCCTTAAATGTTGCCATAAAATTAGCCTCGGAGAACGAGTCAGTTTTGACCGTTTCATGCTTCGTTCAAAGCGTTTCAAATTACGATGAATTTGAAAACTTTGAAGGGGGTCTTGTAGAAGCATGAAAAATACGCTGGGAGATTATACGCGTAAAACTCCCAATATGCAGGAAGTCCGCATAAAACAGAGTTTCAGTGCTGTCCAGCGTAAGGTATGACTTCAGAGCTATCAGCGTACAGCGGAGCTTTAACGTTATCTAGCGTAAAACAGAGCTCCAGAAAAGTTCGCATAAAGCAGTACTTTCAAAGCCATTTTTCAGCGTAAGATGGTGGTTACACCCCCCCCCCCCTTTACAGCATAAAATATGCTTGCTTTTTAATGCAGCGAGAAACTGTATGAGGAACTCTTCGTATTCTGCGAATGAACCTGTCAGACAGTACAGTGAACCTGACCCTTGACAAAAGTATTGCACGACGATCAAGACGACGGCTGTGATGATAATTCTGTACAAAGATCCAGACTGTCGTTTAGTGACAGTTCCTTGATACAAGTCGCTTTTACGTGCTCAGGGAATATGCTACCTATTTTACAGAGGCATCCATGAGCTTTTACGCTCAGGATAAGACAAAACCAGATGCCACGTCAAAAGCTATTTTCGTGCAGAACTCGAGGCGTCACTCTGCAGTTAATGCGCGAGATGGGGGCAGATCTCTGCATTTAATGCACGAGATTTTGTTCTACTTTCAAAAGGCTGAGAGAGCTATAATTAGGACTAATATGTCCACATCATCATCTCTGCATATTATGCCAAACAGGCTATTTTCAGCTAAGCGAGTATCTCCTTGAAATACGCCAACCTGACAGCTACTTGGCCTCTATGCCAGACTTGATAACTGTTCGGCTTCTACGCCTACTTGGCCTCTATGCCAGACTTGACAAACTGTTCAGCTTCTACGCCTATTTTTCTTCTACGCCAAACTCGACAACTATTCGGCTTCTACGCCTACTTGACTTCTACGTCAACAAGATAACTTTTTGGCTTTTACGCCAATGTGACAGTTATTTGGCTTTTATGATAACCTTCTCTACGCTAGGGGCAGTTACCTACGTGGCTTGCATGACAAGATCTTCGACGAACGATTATACGCGTCACCGCATAATGGGACATACGTCACCCGCCGATTCAGGAGATCATTCATACGTGGATAGTAGTTACTATAACCGCCACGTAAAAGGTGCAGCTTTCTCTGCTGTTCGGTTTCTACACCGACTGTCACTGAACGCTATAAATGGAGACCTCCAGCCACGGAGGTCAAGGGTCGAGGAAATTTTAAAGAGGTCGAAAAAAGGGTAGAAGATTTTTGAGAAGAGAGAGAAGGAAAGAGAGTAGTGACTGACGACTGTAGCAACGAGCATTCAACCCCTCCTGCAGTCTTTGAAGCTTCTTCTTCTTCTACAGCACTTCTTCGTCATCGTGTGGTCCAAGGGATAAAGTGATCGACCGCAGATCAGACTCCTATAGCAATATTTTTTTCCCAGAATCATTTTTGTACTTAACATCCTCGTATAGGATTAATTGTACTCTTTTTGCTTGTTTGTAAACCAAAGAAAGGGTTTCGTATAAACCCAGTATTCATTTCTTTCGTTTATCCCCGTAAATAACCCTACCCGAATCAGAACCCTAGGAAAAAGTTATGGTCACTTGGACCGTGAGAGGTAGAGGCTAGAAGCCACTCCAGGCAAGTACAACTTGCTCAATGGTGAAGCCATAGATTTTTGGATTTTTCATATATGTGTTGTTTTTAAATGTGTGTGATAGGAAATATTTCCCTTATGTTCCTCATCATTTTTAGTTCTTGGAGTTTTTGTTTTGGAGGATAGATTTTAATATATCTGAGTTTTAAGTTAGGATTTTTCATGGGTTCCATGAGTTTTTCTTGGTTTTGATCTATTAAATCTTAGTATTTTTGAAAACTAGTTGTTCTTTATGATATAATATTTTATTTCGTATAATTTGGCTTTTATTTCACTTAATTTGGAGTTAAAATAAAGATTTTATAAAGAAAATAAACTTTTATTTTTGAGCTTTCGGACATGGAGTTCCTGCTGTTTAGAGAGGATGAAGTGTCTCATGCGGCCTCCGGTGGCAGAGACTGTCATGCGGCCTGTCATAAAGCCTCATATGGCAAGTTATTATGTGGCCTCATATGGTAAGTTGTTATGAGGCATGTCATGCGGCCTCATATGGCAAGCTGTTATGCGGCCTAATGTGGCAGACTGTTATAAGGCGAGCAGTTTTATCATGCAGCATAAGTTTCTTTCTCTTGCATATTTTTCATGTGATTGACTATTTTTTCTCTATTTTGATATTTCTTTCAAATTTTGACTCATTATCTTGGTTTAGAATTGGAACATAGTTGGAAGTTGTGTTTCCTTATATTGACACGAGTTTATGATCCTTACGACACCGTGGAAATGGTTGTGTATGAAAATCTATTGCAATTGGCATCAAAAAATCGAGTGTGAGTATTGCCCAATGTATCACGTCTCGCGAATATGATAACTTATGAAAAGCTCGTACTCGTGACTCGTCATTCTAGGGAGTTCTCAAGTTCCATGACTCGAGCACTTAAAATAATTTAGTAATGATTAAACAAGATAAGATTTACCTAGATCATTATGAGGGAAGAATATTGTGCTACCAGCTACCCAGATCTCTAAGGGCCCCATGCAGCATGGACCAACCCTGTTAGGCAAGGGCTCCATGACTGACCAAGTTTACGCGTGCTGCGGCACTTACAAGACAAGTTTATATACAAGTTGATGTTACATTACAAGTTTATGTTTATAAGGTAAGCTTATGATCACAAGTTTAAGTTTATGCTTACAAGTTCAATATAAAGTTTATGACAAGTAACAAGTTACGTTGTAGTGATATTGAATGTGCATTTAAGTTACCCGACAAGCGTACCATTGGCCATCCGGGTTGACTACAGTGCCGGTGGTAGCAATATTCTTAAAACATGCATTTAGTAATTAAGGCCTGTAACAACCCTAGCTAGTTAATCGTAGCAAGCCGTAGAGCTGTTTGGTTGTGCAATGAATGATGTTACTTTCATTATAGCTCGCTCTTCTAGTTTCATTTCTCTCGACGCGTGGTTAGAGTGCAAAGTTATGCTCGATGAAGGGTTGTAACCCCGGTCCTTGTTTGTTTAAGGGTTGCGGTCCCGATCCAGAGTAGTTCCTATGTCCTCTTACCGTTCGTCACCTTACTTTTATTTATAGCACTTGTTATCAGTTCTTCAGTTATATATTTTTGAGACGAGTACATTGGTATCGTACAAGTCTCAACCCACATTTATTCTTATATGTCTCTTTTTCTGCTAATGTTGTGATATGTTTTGTCTATCACCTTGAGTTCCTTTGTGTTACTTTTTTCTTGGGATTCTGACCTGTAAACACCCTAGTTTTTAGAATTTAATTTTAAAATTTTATTAATTATTATTGTACATTTTTTTATAATTTTTAGTTAATTATAATAAATGTTCTTCATGGATTTATATTTTTATGTATTAAATTAATTATTAAACTTGTGCAAAAAATTATATTTTTGGTTGTATAATTAATAGTAGGATATTGTGTAATTTTTTAAGAATTTATTGGGCTCCAAAACTATTTTTTTTATAGCTAAATGCAATATTTAATTAAACCAACTCAAACCAAACCAAACCAAACCGAACAAAACCTAAATCAAACCAACCTAACCCACATCAACCCAACCCTACTGAACTCGGACCCGTACTCGACCCATACCAGCTATCCCGACCCGCCCATTCACCTACAGAAACTCCCCCGACCCCTTTACTTCCCCTTCCCCCAACCGACGCCGACCTCCTCCCTTCCCCTCCTTGTAACATCAAATTCGACCCCCTATAAAAACCCCAGACCAACCCCCTCATCCACCATCAAACCCTCTCACATTTTCAATGAGCCACCGTCGACGATGACACCAGACTACCGTGCACCACCACCGCGAAGTAACCGCCGCACAGCCGCCTGAATTCGAGCAACAGCGAGCAGCAAGGTACCCTACTTCCCACTCTCGTATCTCCCTGCATATTAATCCAATTGTTGACCCATTGAATCCTATGCGAAAACTACATGACCATCTTGAACCCTGTATAACTAGTTTGGGATATCGTATCCTGTGTCGGTCGTAAATCGCAACGCAATACAAAAAAAAAGACCCAATTTGTAGTTCAAAAAACTGTCCCAAACACCCATGTTCATGGCTATTTCTTCCAATCTAGGGAATATTTTTAAATTTCACTTAAACAGTAATTTAAACAACATAACCAAGTTTTAATCCCTTTAATTAGTTTATTTTAATTTCTTGTATGCTGTATTTTATTCGTAGTTGAAGTTGACCAAAAATTTGGTTTTCTAAACCCAAAATTTTCTGAAATAGGGTGTGTCCAGCTAAACAAGATGACTTCGTCATGTGCAAATTGTATCGAAAGGCACGTATCGTAAACACGGACGTATGAGATTTTGCAGAAGTTGATTTGGATGTGCGTGCACACTGGAATCAGCACATATCCGTCAAAAAGTCCCGTATTGGCCTATTTTGACACTCGTCATAATTTTGTGTGTGTTTATCGTTTGGCAACAAAATTTGCGCCATCGAATTCGTAGCATTATGCTGGTCCTGTGACCCGAGTTTGGTTCAATTCTGATAAAGTTGACGAAACCCTATTTTGTGGGCCCAACGGTTCCACTTGACGGGCGATTTTGTGATCGGCTCATAGGAATTCAATTTTGGATATTCCGTTGGAAAACTATCTCTGGCACATTTTTTGGTGCAAAGTGGGCCATATGTGGACCCCACTTTGATCAAAAACTGTCAATTCTGCCCATGTGTCCAAATTGGACTTATGGGTAGTCAATTCTTTCTATTTTAAGTATTCTGAGCGCAATAATGATAATTGTTTCAGCATCCAGAGGTGTACCTGAAGATTTTATTATTACAGGAGTAATTGATGGAGCTCAGAACCCAAGCAAGTGTACCTTGCCAAATCTGCAAAGATCATGTGCTATTATTTGCTTGTATTATTTCTATATACTTCTATGTTGTACCTGTTCAACTTAGGACTTTGAGACGTTGCTTAACGTCCGAAACAAAATTCGGGTGTCGACACCGTACGCGGAATCGTGTAATGTCATTTAGAGAATTGATTCCACGATCCTATATATCTTTGCGTGCTTGCTTTACCAAGTACGTTATACCATAGGACACTTGATACTATTCATGTGACAGAATCTTTCCTAAGTTATTCATGGTAATTATGTATAGATTTATAGGATTCGTGACATAAGACTTGCATATACATAGATATCATTATGACTCATTGTACTAGCTAGAGGTCATGATCTTGCGTATTATGGACATGAGACGTGAGGTTACATTGGGTGGGGAGACACACATAGGCTACAGGCTGATTATATATATATATATTTATGTTACTAGAGAGTGCCTTAGTCTCTGTACCAGAACTTTGGCACATGTATTTGGCCCTTTGAGATATTACTGCTACCGGCTCCTAGACACAAAGCTTGTAGTGGTTTCAACTTGAGTACTAGTGATGCTCTCAAATTACATTTCGTATAGCTGGTTACATAGCTTGCCTTGAGGACCTATTTTATATACTGTATTTTATTTGGCTTGAGTTATTCTTGTACCTTGCTATGTCCCCTGAGGACCTGGATCCAGATTATGTCCCCAGGTACAGCAGAAGAGGAATACCGCGATATATATGGGACAAGAGCTGACGTTGGAACAGTACTGGCACCATAGGACGAGGTTGTGCCAGAAGATTTTTCCTGAGTATTCTGTTTTATACTCAGTTATTTCTGCTTCCAGTTATTCTATATCTTGACTCTTGGATTATTATATTAACTTATTATTGGGTTGTTCCCCGAGACACTATTTATTTGGACTTGTTGATAGACTATATTTCCTTTTATATATTATCTTGACTGGTCTATCATATTAACTTGTGTTTACTTTCTGTGGATGAGATTAGAATGATACTGAGATAGATGGTGTAGACTTGTATTATTATTTATTACAGCTTAAGTGCACTCTAACGGGTCCATTAAATTTGGTTTGTCCATTGGAGTTGTGTTATTGGCCATTGCCACGTGGCTAGTCCCTCGGTATTTAGGACTGGGCGTGACATAGTTTTTGTGGTGGCCCATGCAGGTCCACGACTATATTGCTTTGGTTTCAACTAAGGAATCGAGCAAGCCTCTTATTAGGATATGATAAACTAAAGGATCTCATCCACTTGTTGATCCATTCTTGACCTCTATATCGACTTCAAAATAATTTCTTGACTTGCATCATGCCTTGATTCCTCTGTGTGCCTCTCATAGTTTACTTTGGATGCAGAGTAATAGATCCATGAGCCAGCGACGAGACTCCCGTAGGTACACCACAAGGTGTTTTGGTCACCTACTATGATGGGGTGACACTATTGAGTGGAGATCCATCCACTCAACAAAGCAATCAAGAAGATCGGTACGCCTCGAGGTTCCGGCGAGACGATATTCCACCACCGCCACAGTTTACTCCACCGATGCCCATTTTTTCCACCAGGACAACCTATGGACGGACAACAGATATTTTAAATATTCTACGCAATGATGCAAGCATAACAACAAGTTCATCAAGAGGCCTAGCAATGCCGGGCGAAGAAGTTCTTTGACAGACTTAGCTTTGAGCTATAGAGATTAATCGGCTCCGTTGCAACTACTTCTTATACGAACATCCTTACTGCATCCCAACACATGGAACGCGTCATCAGGAGAGAGTCCATCCAGAAGCGGTCGCATGCACTAGCACCAGACCGAGTGCAGCAGGGAGGAGATGCAAAGCGACCACAGATGAATCCACCACAGAGAGCATTTATGCCAATAGCACTATTCCTCCCTACTTGTCATTATTGTGGTAAGGTAGGCCATCTCGCCAAGGAATGCCGACGTAGATTGGAATTATGTTTAGCTTGCGGATCCAGTCAGCATTCAGTAAGGGATTGCCCTGAGCGTCGAGAGAGAGCACCGATGATTCATCGACCAGCCCTACCACCACCAGCACCAGGACTCCCTACTTTTTATTATTGTGGCAAGGTAGGTCATCTCGGCAATGATTGCCGACGCAGATTAGGATTGTGTTTGGTTTGCGAATCCAGCCAGCATTCAGCCGGCGATTGTCCTGAGCGTCGAGAAGGAGCACCGATGGTATACCGACAGGCTTTATCAGCACTGAGACCAGTCCAGCAGCCACATCGACCAAATTATCCAGCACTGGGAGTACCACAGATGGAAGTTGGAGGAGTCAGACCATCAGCACCGGGAGGATATTAGCCGAGGCCCCCATTGGCTCCACAGGCAGCACTCTTTCAGCAGGCCCAGCAACAACAGAGGGCACCACCACAGGGATGTGGACATGCTTTTGCGATGACAGTGGAGGAGACACAGACTCGAGGAGCGGCGAATATGAGTAAGATTTAATTTTATTATAGCTAGCTATAATAGTGAATATTCCTAGTAATACTTTAGCATGTGCCTGTTAGTTGCATTCCCTAGCCTAAACTTAGTATTATGTTAGCATAAACTTGTTAGTCTAGATTAGTAATATGTCAGTGGTACCCAAGTTTTCATAAGCTGTAGTTGATCCTTGCTCTAACCAGTCTCCTTTACTCTTGAGTTACTTATCTCTCATTGCCTAGAATTTTTTTTTCATTCCTTTCCTACGTGTTCTGCTTGAACAAAACCCTTTCTCTAGATTTCTCCTTGTTCATGATTCTTTATTCTTTGTGTCGTGCTTCAACAAACATGTCTTGCAACCACATCATCTCTTTTGGAGAAAACCTTTCTTGACCGGTTATGTTTTGTTTTTTTAATTGCGAGGACGCAATTCTTTTAAGATAGGTATATTGCAAACACCCTGAGTTTTAGAATTTAATTTTAAATTTTTATTAATTATTATTGTAGATTTTTCTATAATTTTTAGTTAAATAATAAATGTTCTTCATGAATTTATATTTTTATGTATTAAACTAATTATTAAAATTATGCAAGAAAAATTATATTTTTGGTTGTATAATTAATAATAGGATATTTTGGAATTTTTTGGAATTTATTGGGCTATAAAACTATTTTTTTATAACTATTTGTAATGTTTTAATTAAACCAACTCAAACCAAACCTAACCAAACCAAACCGAACCAAACCTAAATCAAACCAACCCAACCCACATCAACCCAACCCTACTGAAATTGGACCCGTACCTGACCCATACCCGCTAACCGACCCGCCCATTCACCTACAAAAACTCCCCCGACCCCTTCACTTCCCCTTCCCCCAACTGACACCAACCTCCTTCCTTCTCCTCCTTGTAACGTCTACCTCCGACCTCCTATAAAACCCCTAGAGCAACCCCCTCATCCACCATCAAACCCTCTCCCATTTTTTATTAGCTACCGCCGATGACGACGTCGGACCACCATGCACCATCGTCGCGAAGTAGTCGTCGCACAGCCGCCTGAATTCGAGCAGCAGCGAGCAGTAAAGTACCCTACTTTCCACTCTTGTATATCCCTGCATATTAATCCAATTATTAACCCGTTGAATCCTATGCAAAGACCACATGACCCCTCTTGAATCTTGTATAACTAGTTTAGGGTATCATATCCTGTGTTGGTCGTAAATTGTGACGCAATACAGAAAAAAATAACCCAATTTGTAGTTCAGAAAACTGTCCCAAACACCCATGTTCATAGTCATTTTTCTTCCAACCTAGATAATATTTTAAAATTCTACTTGAACAGTAATTTAAACAACATAATCAAGTTTTAATCCATTTAATTAGTTTATTTTAATTTATTGTATGTTGTATTTTATTCGCGGTTGAAGTTGACCGAAAACTTGGTTTTTAAACCCAAAATTTTCTAAAATGGGGTACATCCCGCTAAACGATGCAACTTTGTCATATGCGAATTGCATCAAAGGCGCGTAACTTCAATACAGATGTGTGAGATTTTGTGAAAGTTGATTTCGATGTACGAGCATACCATAATCAGCGCGTATCCGTCAAAAAGTCCCGTATCGACCTGTTCTGACACTCATCATAATTTCTTGTATGCTTGTCGTTTCATAACGAAACTTGCGCCATTAGATTCGTAGCATTACGCTGGTCCTGTGACCCAAGTTTGGATCGATTCTGAGAACGTTGACAAAACTCTATTTTGTAGGCCCTACGGTTCCACTTGACGGGCGGTTTCGTGACCGGCTCATCAAAATTTAGTTTTGGACTTTCCATTAGGTTCGTATCATTGTTCTGGACTCGTAGACACTAAGTTTGACAAATTTAGAGAACTTTGTCTCTAGCACATTTTTTTGTGCAAAGTGGGCCATATGTGGACCCCACTTTGACAAAAAAACTGTCAATTCTGTCCCTGTATCCAAATTGGTCTTATGGATAGTCAATTCTAGATATTTTAAGTATTCTAAGCGCAATGGTGATATTTGTTTCAGCATCCGGAGGCATACCTGGTGATTCTACTGTTCCAGAAGCAATTGACGGAGCTCAAAACCCAAGCAAGTGTACCTTGCCAAATCTGCAAAGATCATGTGCTATTATTTGCTTGTATTATTTCTATATACTTCTATGTTATACCTGTTCAACCTAGGACCGTGAGACGTTGCTTAACGTCTGAACAAGATTCGGGTGTCGACGTCGTACGCGGAGTCGTGTAACGTCATTTAGAGAATTAAGTCCACGATCCTATATATCTTTGCGTGCTTGCTTTACCAAGTACGTCATACCATAGGACACTTTACACTATTCATGTGACAGAATCTTTCCTGAGTTATTTATGGTGATTATGTATAGGTTTACAGGATTCGTGATATAAGACTTGAATATACATAGATATCATTATGACTCGTACTAGATAGAGGTCACGATCTTGCGTATTATAGACATGAGACGTGAGATTACATTGGGTGGGGAGAGACACACAGGCTACAGGCGGATTATATATATATATATATATATATATATATTTATGTTACTGGAGAGTGCCTTAGTCTCTGTACCAGAGCTTTGGCACATGAATTTGGCCCTTTGAGATATTATTGCTATCGGCTCCCCGACA
The DNA here is from genome assembly GCA_036927795.1 of Iris macrosiphon. Lineage (NCBI taxonomy): Eukaryota > Viridiplantae > Streptophyta > Magnoliopsida > Asparagales > Iridaceae > Iris > Iris macrosiphon. The sequence goes on along the minus strand of JAYESA010000027.1, from coordinate 151,222 downwards.
CAGTGCTTGTAGTAGTTTCAGCCTGAGTACCAGTGATGCTCTCAATTTGTATTTCACATAGCTGGTTACATACTTGCCCTGAGGATCTGTTTTATATACCGTATTTTATTTGGCTTGAGTTATTCTTATACCTTGCTATGTCCCCTGAGGACCTGGATCGAGATTATGTTCCCAGGTACAGCAGAAGAGGAATACCCCAAGATATACGGGACATGAGATGACGCTAGAGCAGTACTGGCACCAGAGGACGAGGTTGTGCCAGAAATTTTTTCCTGATTATTATGTTTTATACTCAGTTCTTTCTGCTTCCAGTTATTCTATATCTTGACTCTTGGATTATTGTATTAACTTATTATCGGGTTGTTCCCCGAGACATTATTTATTTGGACTTGTTGATAGACTATATTTTTCTTTTTATATATTATCTTGACTGGTCTATCATTTTGACTTGTGTTTACTTTATATGTATAAGATTAGAATTATACTGAGATAGATAATGTAGACTTATATTATTATTTATTACAACTTAAGTGCACTCTAACGGGTCCATTAAATTGGGTTTGTCCATTGGAGTTAAGCTGCTGGCCATTGCCACGTGGCTAGTCCCTGGGTATTTGGGACTGGGGCGTGACATGAGTTTTGTGGTGGCCCATGCAGGTCCACAACTATATTAATTTGGTTTCAACTAAGGAACCGAGCAAGCCTGCGATTAGGATATGATAAATTATAGGATCTTATCCACTTGTTGATCCGTTCTTGACCTCTATATCGACTTCAAATTAATTTCTTGACTTGCATCCTGCCTTGATTCCTCTGTGCGTCTCTCATAGTTTACTTTGGATGCAGAGTAATGGATCCACGAGCCAGCGACGAGACTGCTGTGGGTACACCATAAGGTATTGTGGTCACCTACGACGATGGGGTGACACCATTGAGTGGAGATCCATCTACTCAACAAAGCAATCAAGCAGATCAGCACGCCTCGAGGTTCCGACGAGATGATATTCTTCTACCGTCGCAGTTTACTCCACCGATGCCCATTTTTCCACTAGGACAGCCTATGGACTGACAACAGATATTTTAAATATTCTACGCAATGATGCAAGCATAACAACAAGTTCATTAAGAGGCCCAGCAATATCGGGCGAAGAAGTTCTTTGACAGACTTAGCTTTGAGCTACAAAGATTAATCGGCTCCGTTGTAACTACTTCTTATACGAACGTCCTTACTGCAGCCCAATGCATGGAATGCGTAATCAGGAGAGATTCCAGCCAGAAGCGGCTATATGCACTAGCACCAGACCGAGCGCAGCAGGGAGGAGCAGCAAAGCGACCATAGATGAATCCACCACAGAGAGAATTTATACCACTAGCACTATTCCTCCCTACTTGTCATTATTGCGGCAAGGTAGGCTATCTCGCCAAGGAATGTCGACACAGATTGGGATTATGTTCATCTTGCGGATCCAGTCAGCATTCAGTAAGGGATTGCCCTAGCGTCGAGAGAGAGCACTAATGATTCATCGTCCAGTCCTACCAACACCAGCACCAGGACTCCCTACTTGTCATTATTGTGGCAATGTAGGTCATCTCGCCAAGGAATGCTGACACATATTAGGATTGTGTTTGCTTTGCTGATCCAGCCAGCATTCAGCCAGGGATTGCCCTGAGCGTCGAGAAGGAGCATCGAAGGAGCATTCAGCTAGGATTAATATTTTTATGTATTAAATTAATTATTAAAATTGTGCAAAAAATTATATTTTTTGTTGTATAATTAATAATAGGATATTGTGTAATTTTTCTAAAATTTATTGGACTCCAAAACTAATTTTTTTTGATAGCTAAATGCAATATTTTAATTAAACCAACTCAAACCAAACAGAACCGAACCAAACCTAAATCAAACCAACCCAACCCAACCCACATCAACCCAACCCTACTGAACTTGGACTCGTACCTGACCCATACCTACTAACCAGACCTGCCCATTCACCTACAAAAACTCCCTCGACCCCTTCACTTCCCCTTCCCCCTACCGACACCGACCTCCTCCATTCCCCTTCTTGTAACGTCCACCTCTGACCTCTTATAAAACCCTCAGACCAACCCCCTCATCCACCATCAAACCCTCTCCTATTTTCGATGAGCCACCGCCGACAACGACGCCGGACCGTGGCGCACCACCGCCTCGAAGTAGCCGCCGCACAGCCGCCTGAATTCGAGCAGCAGCGAGCAGCAAGGTCCCTACTTCCCACTCTTGTATCTTCCTGCATATTAATCCAATTGTTGACCCATTGAATTCTATGCAAAGATCATATGACCCTCTTGAACCCTATATAACTAGTTCGGGGAAACGTATCCTGTGTCGGTCGTAAATTGCGACACAAAACAGAAAAAAGACACAATTTGTAGTTCAGAAAACTGTCCCAAACACCCATGTTCATGGCCATTTTTCTTTGAACCTAGAGAATATTTTTAAATTCCACTTAAACAGTAATTTAAACATCATAACCAAGTTTTAATTCCTTTAATTAGTTTATTTTAGTTTGTTGTACGCTATATTTTATTCGCGGTTGAAGTTGACTGAAAACTTGGTTTTCTAAACCCAAAATTTTTCGAAATGGGGCGCGTCCCGCTAAACGAGGTGACTTCGCCATGTACGAATTGAATCAAAAGGCATGTATCATCAACACGGACATGTGAGATTTTAGGAAAATTATTTGGATGTACGTGCACACCAAAATCAGCGCATATCCATCGAAAAGCCCCATATCGGCCTGTTTTGACATTCGTCATAATTTTGTGTGTGCCTGTTATTTCGCAACGAAAATTATGCCATCAAATTTTTAGCATTATGTTGGTCTTGTTACCCAAGTTTGGTTTGATTCTGAGAACGTTGATGAAACCCTATTTTGTGGGCCCCACGGTTCTACTTGACGGACGATTTCGTGACCAGCTCATCAGAATTCAGTTCTGGACATTCCGTTGGATTCGTATTATCGTTCTAGACTCATAGACACTAAGTTTGAGAAATTTAGAGAACTTTATCTCGGGCACATTTTTCGAAGCAAAGTAGGCCATATGTGAACCCTATTTTGACCAAAAACTGTCAATTCTGTTCTTGTGTCCAAATTAGACTTATGGGTAGTCAATCCTAGCTATTTTAAGTATTCTGAGCACAATGGTGATATTTGTTTCAGCATCCAAAGGCGTACCTGGAGATTCTACTGTTATAGGAGGAACTGCCGGAGCTCAGAACCCAAGCAAATGTACCATGCCAAATCTGTAAAGATCCTGTGCTATTATTTGCTTGTATTATTTTTATATACTTATGTGTTGTACCTGTTCAACCTAGGATCGTGAGAAGTTGCTTAACGTCCGAACAAGATTCGGGTGTCGACGCCGTACGCGGAGTCGTGTAACGTCATTTAGATAATTGATTCCACGATCCTATATATCTTTGCATGCTTACTTTACCAAGTACGTCATACCATAGGACACTTGACACTATTCATATGATAGAATCTTTTTTGAGTTATTCATGATAATTCTGTATAGGTTTACAGGATTCATGACATAAGATTTGCATAAACATATATATCATTATGACTCGTTGTACTAGCTAGAGGTTATGATCTTGCGTGTTATGAACATGAGATATGAGGTTACATTGGGTGGGGAGAGACACAGGCTACAGGCTGATTATATATATATTTATGTTACTAGAGAGTGCCTTAGTCTCTGTACCAGAGCTTTGGCACATGTATTTGGCCCTTCGAGATATTACTGCTACTGGCTCCCCGACACAGAGCTTGTAGTGGTTTCAGCCTGAGTACTAGTGATACTCTCAAATTATATTTTACAAAGCTGGTTACATAGCTTGCCCTGAGGATCTATTTTTATATACTGTATTTCATTTAGCTTGAGTTATTCTTGTACCTTATTATGTCCCCTGAGGACCTGGATCCGGATTATGTTCCCAAGTACCGCAGAAGAGGAATACCCCGAGATATACGGGACAAGAGCTGACGCTGGAGCAGTACTGGCACCAGAAGACGAGGTTGTGCTAGAGGATTTCTCCTGAATATTCTATTTTATACTCAGTTATTTTTGCTTCCAGTTATTCTATATCTTGACTCTTGGATTATTGTTTTAACTTATTATCGGGTTGTTCTCCGAGACACTATTTATTTGGACTTGTTGATAAACTATATTTTTTTATATTATCTTAACTAGTCTATCATATTGATTTGTGTTTACTTTCTATGGATGAGATTACAATTATACTGAGATAGATGGTGTAGACTTGTATTATTATTTATTACAGCTTAAGTGCACTCTAACGGGTCTATTAAATTGGGTTTCCCATTGGAGTTGTGATGCTGGCCATTGCCACGTGGCTAGTCCCTCGGTATTTGGGACTAGGGCATGACATGACCCCACTGGTTTTTTACGGCCAGATCACCCCTGGGAGAACCTAGATCCTCCGTAATTCTAACAAGATGGCTCGCACTCATAGGACTTCAGGTGAGGCTCGCGAGTGGGTTTCTTTCCTTCACCCCTCGTTTTGATTATTTATTTTGTGGTATTTAACAAGGGACAGAGTTAGCTCTTTATATTTTTGAGACTACGGTCAACATGATGCGTATATTAGACCATGGATGGTATATTTGATCATGTATAATTATACTCTGCTAGTGCAGCATTTTGTATTCACTAGCTTCATGATCATATGTGACATATAATTTGGGATACTTTTTTACTTTCATATATGGTATACTTTTATAATTATTGTTGATGGATTGAGATACTAGAATTTGTTGGCCTTAGGACTGACATCATGGCATGCTAGAGTCCACCCATATGTCTTTTAGACAACCTTAGCACATTACGGCTTACTTCGGTATTCTGCAAGGTGTGGTTAGCCGTGTCAGTCTTCATATTTATCCAGTATTCTGGGAGTGGGGCGTAACAGATCTTCTCCTCGAAATAGCCGTAGATATCTTTTTTCTCCTCCAAAAGTATAATGCACTCTTGCCTCCTTTTCTTTTCTTTTTCTTTTCTATGGTGCATGAGCCTTTTTATAAGCCCCTCATGAATTAGGGTTTCCATGCATAGAAAATCTATATATGGAAGCCAAAAATATTTATGGAGATCCAATTACATTCAATCATATATTTAATTGAGATTCTATCATAAATTAGCTTGCCATAATTGGAAATCCAATTATAAAAAATTAATATATGAAAGATACAATCATAAATATATGGTCAAAGTCAAAAAGAAAAATCTAATAATATTTTATTACCATAAATATTCTAATATACGACGCTCGATGAACTCCTTGAGATTTTTCGACGTACGGAGGACACTCATCGCACTCCGGGGTATTCCCCACATAGATTGGGAACCCCATCGACTCCAACATAATTTAATTTAGTGACTATTGTCTGACTGAAGAAGTGCTTGATGGACTATATCTTGAATCAGATTTCTTAAACCAGATTCAGAAAATAGCACACATAGTACGCTAGAGGTTCTTGGGTCTATCGGGGCGGTGCTTTTGATTGGCCATGCACACTTTTCCATATTCATGAGAGTTGTCTGAGATCGACCTGTCCCATAGTCGCGGCCTTCACAACATCTCATATTGGTAAGTCCTCAAAGGGTTGGTGATCGGAGTTAACCTTGCATAATAATGCTTGGACCAATTAAGAATTTTAAAACTCATCCTAACCATATCACACCGGAACACTGTCACCATAGGGATGGAGAATCATTGTACACATGTACAGCCACTTGGGCATTATTTTTTAATGAGATTTTAATCTTGGATCAGTGTTCCATAAAAATCACCTAAGTCCAGCTTGTTCCTACACATTGAACCGGCTTCTTGGGATCTCCAGTCAGACTCGGTTGGGTTGCCACTGTTGGTGACTTACTTATGGGATTAACCCCATCTCCTTTGATGATTCTAGGATCAAAGTCCTAGACATACTCTTCGTCAAGAGTAAACAGACTCTTCTTCAAGAGATCTATAAAGTTCTTTTATGACTTTATAGTCAAGAACCACATTTTTGCCTTTTAGGCTCTTTAAGACTTGATGTACGGCTGTAGATACCTATTCATCTTAGAATTCACAAAAATGTGCTTTAGTAGTTCTTAAAGCAAATTGATTATCACAATTTATTTAAAAATAAATGATAGGTACATAAATTTGTATATACATAATAAAAGTGTCTGAGCTAGTCAGCTTCATCACAAGCGACATTTAAAATTATCGTTTCAGAGTCTAAATATGATATTTTGTCACATAGACCTGTCATCGTATAGTATCTAACTTATTTCACAAGTGAACCTTTATACTCCTTCCAATGCAAATCATGGTTCCATAGCTTTTTTATATTTAAAGAATAAGACATATAATGACTCGGATAAAGCATTTAGATCATGCTTAATATCATCAAAATTATTTAACATATATGTGATTCAATCAATTGCTTATATCAGCCCCAAGGTAGTGAGCAAAAATCACATATAGCTCTGTTATCTCTTGAAATAACCATTAAACTTTGATGGTTTGGCACTAGAAAATTTATCTTAATCACTTATTGTGACAATATAACAGTCAAGATAGCCAGAATAATAGTTTAAATAAATTTTGCCAATCAACCTTAACAAATCTTTAGTCTATCAAGTTTTGATCAACTTGGGTTAGCTATAGGGGCCGGTTCCCAACTAGCGGTGGTCCGAAAACGCTTAAGTACCGTCTCACTTTGGGCTCTTTACACCATTTTTGACAGAATGACCCTTTCGGCTTGTACCCAAATTAATCTCTACTTTAAAACTTAGATTTAAAGAAATTTGCAATATCATTAAACTATTTTCTTTTCACTAAATTGTTTGAATGTGACAAACGGAATTATAATATCACATATTATATGCAAACTAATGTTTATCTAACATAATCTAAATATTATGACAGAACAATATTATGATTTCTCTGTCTGAATAAAAATTCAAATATTGAGACAATAAGGTCAGCTAAGGTGTAGGATCGAATAAGCAACTCTAGAGGGGGGATAGAGTATGTGTATATGCAGCGGAACAAAAATAACCTAATAAAAATGTAACACAGTTAGCTAACAACATTAAAGTAAACTGGTTGTAAGTAAAGAAAGAGAGAGAGATCAGCAGTCGCAAACACAACGTTTTATACTGGTTTCCTTCTGAGAGGACTAGTCCAGTCCCGAGAACTCTAGCCCGGAGTTGAAATCTACTATCCAGTGAAACACAAGTTTTGATCCGAAGGCTTACAACTTCGTACAGATACGAGCTTTGATCCGAAGGGCTTGAATACTTCTCGAAGTGTTTAAACTTCTTGACAAGCTCCTTTTTACAACTCTTGCAAACTTCTAACCGAGCACGCACTGGCACTTAAAGGCTTATGAGATGTAAATAGCTTAGGATAGAAAATTTGTAAGGCTCTTTGAATGAAGTAATAGAGAAGAGAAGAATGGAATGAGTGATTAGAAATATTAAAATCCTTCTCTATTTATAGCATTTTTGCAAACCAAGTTCAGGACGAATTCGGATGCTAAAACGTTCGAATTTTTGAACGTTGGAGCCGAGTCTCCAGGAGGAACTGGTTGTACGGAGATACTAAGTCAGGGGACCGAGTTTGGACCGAACTCCCACCGTACTCGTACCGAGTTAATAGATTCTTCAATAATCATAGAACGTTTATCAAAAACTCTATATCCCTTACTCTTAGCAGCATATCCTACAAAGTTACCCTCGTCTGCTTTAGCATCAAACTTACCTAAGTTATCTTTGGTATTAAGAATAAAGCATCTACAACCAAAAACTTTAAAATAATTAACAGATGGATTTCTATCAAACCATAATTCATAGGTGAGTCTTTTTCGATTTAGGTCGAATCAGAACCCTATTCACAACATAACAAGCTGTATTTAAGGTTAAACTGATTAAGCACTACTCTAGCCATCTCACTTAGAGTTCTATTCTTACGTTCCATAACACCATTTTGTTGCGGAGTCCTAGGGCAAAAAAATTCATGCGAAAAATCTATTTGAATCAAAAAAGTTTTAAAATTCAGTATTTTTAAATTCGACACCATGATCACTTCAGATTCGAGTAATCATGAAACCTTTTTCATTTTGTACCTTTTTACAAAATTTTACAAATTCAAAAAATGCATCATTTTATTAGCAAGAAAGTAAACCCATGTGAATATAATAAAATTATCAACAATTACAAAAGGCATATAATTTACCGCCAAGATTGGCGATTCTACTATGTCCAAATAAATCCATATGTATAAGTTGCAAAGGTTGAGAAATACTTACAGAGTTAATTGATTTAAAGGAGTATTTTGTAGCTTTTTTCTTTTCACATTCACTACATACCATATCCTTCTTGAAAATAATATCTGGTAAGCCTCTCACAAGCTTCTTAGTAGAAAGTCTTGCAATTGTGTCCATATTAGCATGTTCTAGACGCATGTGCCATAACCAGCTTTCATTCTTGTTAGCATATAGGCATCTACCTATAATGTACCCTTTCAAGTTGTTGCCAAAGAAAACATATCCTTCTTTCTTCATCGATAGTGTTACAAATAGAGATGCGTCATCGGTCATGTGCCGTGAGCAATCACTGTCGAGGATCCATTTGCTTTTAGAGTGTAAAGGGCGGTCCAACTACAAAAAAAAAATTACAGATGTGACCTTTGGTACCCATTTCATGAAGGGTCCTAGTGTGTTAGTCTTTGGTATCCATTTATATAAATTCATATCAACTATTTTTCTAATCTTGCATAATGAAGAGATATGTCCATTAGTACCGCAGTAATGACATTTAGCATTGGCATAGTGATTTGGTCTACTGTTGATATAATGGGCATAATGTGTGGTCTTATGAGAAGTGTGTGGATACTTGTAATAAAAAAATGATTAAAGGTTTGGCCTTCTTGTGTTGTGTCTTATGGGTGTTCTTGGGTGTTGAGTGACTCGTGTTAGATTGAGAAGTAGTCTATACAGGCAGTTTTCTTAATCTAATTTCCGACTTTTTGGATGTGTCATACAGTTCAATATATTTAGCAATCAAGGCATTTAATCTAATAAGAACACAACTATTTTTCTTCTTCTTTATCTCATATTCTTTCAGAAGCTTAGCATAGTCCTTATCCTTCTGTTTAATACTAAGTAGAGCTTCATGCAAATTTATAATGGGCTATTTAATTTTACCCCATGTTAGATTATGTATATTAATATTACCCCCATATTAGATCAAAAGATGAATTTACCTCCCTGAATGTGTCGTTAAAAATTTTGAAAGTGTCGTTAATAAGTTTTTAATGATACTTTCAGGGGGTAAACTCGAATTTTGATCTAACAGGGGGTAATATCAATATACCTAATCTAACAGAGGGTAAAATCAAATAGCCCTTTAATCTAATAGCCGATAATTCATCTGTGTCACTAGTAGATTGTGTCTTTCTAATATCATCTAAAGTGTAGACAATCTATTAATTTTCTGCTTGTGTGCTTTGAGTTCCTTCTTAGCATCCTTGTATTTATCTAAGAGTGTCTTGTGGTCATTAAGAAGATCACTAAAAGCATCACCCAATTCATCAAAAGTAAAGTCATCATAAAGGGGGTTACTGATACCTTGTCGAAAGCCATTAGACAAACATTGGTTGCGTCTTGAGATTGATCATCATCTGAATCATTGGATTTACTTTCGTGCCAATTGCTTGTGTTAGCAAACTTTTGGGAGGAAGGTCATTTTGTAGATTTTTTGTATATGTTACCCTTCTTTGCTGACGGACGTTATTTCTCGATGTGTCCTTTCTTCTTGCATCCATAACAGATCTATTCTTCGTCATCATTGTTGTAGTATTTGCTTTTCTAGTTGAACTTCAAAATTTTCTTGGACTTTCTGACCATGAGATCTTGTTCTTCACTGTCAGAGTCGTCATCTTTGGAGTCTTCATCGACGATCCTCTTGTGGTGTGCTTTAAGTGCAATTGTCTTCTCCTTGGGTGCTGACTCTTCGAGATCTTGGAGGTCCAGCTCATGTGTCATCGGTTTGCCCATGAGTGTCTCCAGTGACATTGTAGTGAGATCGTTCCCTTCGATGATCGTTGTGGCCTTGGGGTTCCAGTTCTTGGTGAGTCCCCGAAGAACTTTGCGAATATTCTCGTGGTTGTTGTATTCTTTGCCAAGAGATCACAAATGATTGACAATGTCCAGGAAACGAGTGAATATTTGTGTAATGGTCTCGTTAGGCTTCATCTTGAAGGCTTCATAACTCTTGAGTAAGCCGATTGATCTTTTATTCTTTGACTTGTGATGTCCCTTCATGTGTAACTTAGAGTAGTTTCCAAACTTCATGTGATGTCATGCAAGTGCATACCCTTTTGAATTCGGTCATGTCTATAGCACATAATAAGACATTAATAGCACGGGCATCTAAACTTGCTTGCTTTTTCTCTTGATCAGTGTACTTGTCATGTGGCTTATCTACAATCTACAACAATTCTGGGTGGCTTTTTGTAGCCATCAGTAACAATTGCCCATAAATCAAAATCAAGAGATTTTTAATAAAAGCCCATTCGTGTCTTCCAATAGGTGTAATTGGTTCCATTAAATAGTGGAGGTCTATTTATAAATTGGCCCTCTTCTGTGAAGATAGATTTCACGTTTGCCATGTGTATTCTAGAGTGTATAGTCTAAGCACAGTTAATATAATCTGATATAACCTGCTCTGATACCAATTATAGGATCGAATAAGCAACTCTAGAGGGGGGTGAATAGAGTGTGTGCATATGCAGCAAAATAAAAATCACCTAATAAAAAATGTAAGACAGTTAGCTAACAATATAAAAGTAAACTAGCAGTAAGTAGAGAGAGAGAGAGAGATCAACAGTCGCAAACACAACGATTTATACTGGTTTCACTCTGTGAGGACTAGTCCAGTCCCGAGCACTCTAGTCCGAAGTTGAAATCCACTATCCAGTGAAACAGAAGTTTTGATCTGAAGGCTTGCAACTTCGTACAGAGACGAGCTTTGATCCGAAGGGCTCGAATACTTCTCAAAGTGTTTGAACTTCTTGACAAGCTCCTTTTTATAACTCTTGCAAACTTCTAACTGAGCACGCACTGGCACTTAAAGGCTAAGGAGTTATAAATAGCTTGGGATGGAAAATTTGTAAGGCTCTTTGAATGAAGTAATAGAGAAGAGAAGAATGGAATAAGTGATTAGAAATGTTAAAGTCCTTCTCTATTTATAGCATTTTTGCAAACCGGGTTCGGGGCGAATTTGGATGCCAAACGTTCGAATTTTTGAACGTTGGTGCCGAGTCTCCAGGAGGAACTGGTTGCATGGAGATACTAAGTCAGGAGACCGAGTTCGGACTAAACTTGCACCAAACTCGTACCGAGTTTGTTCCAAGTTCTAACCGAATTCGTTTCTCCTGAATCAGTCAAAAATGCAATGGGTTGGGGTTGGTTTAGGCTGACTTAGGTTTGTAAAACCAGGTTGGGTTATTTTCCAAAACATGAAATAGTTTGGCTTAAATAATCTGGGTGTTTTAGAAAATATTTTGGGTACCCTAAAAATGCCAAGTGCGACTCGATGTAGATTTTTCCTATACTCAAAGTAAATAAAAAAATTACATTGACTCGATAATGAAAACAAGTCGTATCCCATTCTCTGAAGCAGTTGAAGTAGTAGTAGTATGTTGTATCGTCGGTTCTTGTAAGTTATATCGAGTCCAAGTTTAGACGATTATTGAAATAAGGTTTGACCATGACCAATGGGCCAATATAAGGTTCAATTAGAATAAGAGTGAAAAAAAAAATTATTACTTACCTTCATCCTTAGCATGTTTGAGTCTTTCCTAACAAGTCACAATTTCTAACATTTCTGACTTAAAGAGAGAACATAACAATGATCATGTTAGGAATAAAAGAGTACATAAATAAATAAATTTGTATTACCATCACCACTAACGTGTTGCTCATTTCCTAAAATATCTCTAAAGATTATGTAGGAGAGGGTCCAAATCAACTCTTAAAAAAAATGTCGACACTCAAGTCCAGCATATTATGATTGGGACTAATAACTGAGTACTGTAGATGTAATACACCAAAAAAAAAGAGATGCATATTATGACGGTTTAATAATATCAAAAGTCTAAATTAGAGATATGGAGCTTTGTGTCTAAACTTTAAAGTTGTAGTGGTCACCAAAGTGAATGTTCCATAGCAAGATAAGTAGTTGTATAGACATAATTGATCGAGGTGCACATAAACCTTTGATCTATTATGTATCTATTTAAGCAGATCATGGTTACAACTTTATATAGTCTATCATCAAATATTTGAATTATGTTATTTATTGCATACAAGTGATATAAAATAAAAATAAGAATAAAATATGAGATTTATTAGGCAGTGATAATTTTGGTGAGCATATATACATGATCCCTTGATGTCAGCATAATAATCAACTTTTAGCATATCATACTATATTCACATTATTTAACATATATGAATAAGACCATGATAGAGGAGAAAATGCACACAATGTCCTTGTTTCTACTAGTTAAATGGACAATTGTAAAAATCTAATGACTGTTCATAATTATCTCAACCATAGGCATAATTGGGATTTAAGGGGTTAATAAGTATGACGATTACCAGCCATAAAGGAGAATACGGTTGGCAAAATAAATGGCTAATGAATGAAAATAAATGATCATTCAAAAGCCAACGGAAGAGGGACAAAAGAATAAGGAGGGAGTTGTTGTTTTTTTCCAATACACATGCAACAAACAGTTGTGTATCTTAAACCTTATATACAATAGCTTTTATCATATATAGCTTAAAACAACACTCAGTAAAGAAGTGCATGTGTTGAAGCAATACTTGATAGTCCCACTTACAGAATAGTGACAAATGTTTTCTTCATAGTGTGATCCTCTATGCATACATTAAGAATATTATACTTGCTGTATAAAATTCCTTCATAGCTAAATAAATAACCACCTCTTAACCAGGATGTTCCATATTAAAACATATGAATAAAAGCCAAATTAAAATACCACTGATATGATTAGTAGCTTAAAAGCAATTACTTGGCACATTAAAATTGAATTTATAGGCCACTCAATTTGATGGACTAAGCGATCGAATAATCACTAACTAATTCTATCTTACAAGTACAACACTAATTTCCTGTACTTAATCACATAATGACTTTGGGGTTGAAGCATAGCAGTCCTCCAACTAAATTAACCATATATGTAAATAAAACCACAAACAACCCTTAGCACTCAATTGCAAAACTCCTCTGATTCTAATGTATGATCATATTTTAGAGGTCAGCGTTTCACATAGGCCAGACTACATTCTTTGGTGTGATTATATTCTTCTGAACCAAAATTAAAAATATAGAGTGATCAACCTAGTTTAAAAATGGACAACTATGCAAATGCATGCTTTTATATATATATATGATCTTGTGAACGTGTTCACTTTCCTTTTGCATAATAACCACATATTTTCCTTTAACATAGTGCACCATATGACAACAGTTGAGAAAATCAAGTATACATAATTTAACAACTAATATAAAACTACAAATAAGTTCTAGTTTGTAGATTGACCCATTCTAGAATTAGACGGAATGAAAAAACTTACAAAACTAATATCAAAGACTAAACAAAGCCTTAAGCAACACAAGACCATATATAGTGCTGATGGAACTCAAAAATAGACTTATTTCATAGTTACGGTCATATCAATAGTCGACAGATATGTAATGGTGTGATCAGTAATTGATTTTAGACACATATCAACTTTCTGCGTCTAAAAGAGGGTGCTTTTGCATGTTCACAATATTTCTAACCGAGTTGGTCTGTGCCAACCATAGCTTTATCAATTTTATTGGACCATTAATTGGGTACGGCAGGAATATTTAATATGACAGAGAGAATATAATTATAGATTAATATGACAGAATTAATGTATCTGATTAATTGTAGGGTATACTAGCAACTGAACTCTTCATGTACTTCAAAAAAAAAATTTATTATTTTGGGTTAGATTTTGTAACAGAAATTTCAGAAGACAAAAATTCCTGCAGATAGCACCTAGCATTGTAAATGAAAATAACAGTAAACGTACCTTTTCCTTCATCATAACCAAATATCCATGGATGTCAGAATGTAATATAACAGGAAACATCCAAACCAGGATGAGAGCATTCAACATCGGTTTCCAAACATGTTGATTATAATTATAAGCAAAAGAAAAAGAAGAAGAAAAATCATTCATGAAACAAAGTCTTCAAAATATAAGGAAATATCATGTCAATTATCAAAAATTTATCATCATCGCATCCAAGCCACCTCCCATGGGACGTCGATAGAGCATGAGCAAGCTGAACAAAAACAAAAAACAAGAATTGACAAAGTTTTATGATCCCTGACATCAGCCTTATGTTGGTAACAACTTCCAAGCCAAGGAAACTGAAAGCAAGTGAGGTTTTTTTACATAAAACCTAGAGGGCAGGTTAGAAAGCAGGTAAAGTTACCGTGTTGACCATGCGGTTTATGTATCTAGATCCGGAAGTTGTGTGCATCAAGTGAAAATGCATATCATGTCTACAGACGCCCTGCAACCATTTAATCATTATCTAATGTGGACAAGTGATCTTCTGTGATACAAATATTTCGTATGTTAAACAAAACATATAAAGTAATCATATCGAATAAACTTTTAGATTTTTGAAAAATATGACCTTCGACTCATGAAAATAAAAATAGTAATAGATTAGATTTACCGGTCTACGGGGAAGTCGCGCACGAAGCACTGTCCTAAGAGTTTATTCGAGGTCTATGTAAAGACATTCTCTCGAATTCTCCTATTGGTAAAATTCTCTTGCTACCGGCTTTCCGTCACCGCACATGACTTCGAAAGAATGATCCGAACTTAGCTTTGTCCAGAGGAGAAAGATGAATAGGAGATAATGTTTGTAGGAGGAAACAAGAAACGAAAGCTTTTTGGAGAAGAAATTTTTTTTTGTTTTTTTTTTGGACTTGTTATTTTTTTCTCTCTCTCTCTATATACCCATCCAAAGGAGAAGAGATGTCAATATATTGTGTGACCTCCTCCTCCCCTTCCACCACCACTGCTACCGCCCTCACCATGCCCGTATCCGCTCGCCGAGCCGTATCCCGACCCCGAGCCTGACCCGGTTCCGCCACCTCCTCCACCGCTACCTCCGCCGCCTCTTCCGTACGTTCGCGCAGTCGATAGGTGGACTAGGATGAGGAGTACGAAAGCAAATGCAAGGAGTCTAGTACTGACCATAGCCATTGTGGATACTGCTGATAGAATGAATCGTGTGCTCAAGACAAGTTGGAGGGAAAGGTGGCGAAATGCATGGATATATATAGTAGTAGGGAAAGCTCACTGACGTGAGCTACCACTAGTAGTGGAATGCAGGTGTGCACCTCACTTTTGGTATTGTGGTTAAAGAATCAGTGTGAAATATTGGAATGGAAGAGGAGAGAATTAAGATAGTGGGTTAGAAAATCTATATGCTTCATAGGTTGGACTCTATTGACAATTTCAAATGGACTAACTCTTTGGACCTGTTGACTGAACTAGTATATGCAATTTTTACCAACAATAAGACAATATCTCAAATATCTAGGTGTTCACCAACCAACCCCCTAAATACGACCAAACACCTAAATAAACCGCCTAGACTCCTAGTGACGACTTCAGTCTGACTATCCGTCTGCGTGGGTGGTAAGCATAGTGTCTTTCAGAAGTAGCACGTGAATCTAACGTCCATATCAGAAATGATGGTATTAGACAACCTATCAACTCTAGATATCCTTAAAGAATAGACTCGCTATGTGCGAAGCATCACTCTTGCTGCAAGAAATTAAAATGTGACATCTTCGAAAAACAGTCAACTATAATAAAAATTATCCTACCGAGCTATCTTATTTCGAACGAGCGACCGATCTTTAAAATTAGACCCGGTCTACAAATTGAATTGAATGTAGCTCCACCTAAATTTTACTGGACATGCAAAAAATATAAAAATAAATTATATGAATTACAATATTTGAAAAAGACCTAATACAATTTATAATGCACAAATAGGGTATAGTCTATGTAACCTTATATTGTCTATTCTTGAGGGTGCAAAACTTGGAATGAATTGGGAAGGATAGGAGAGTGGACATGTCAATTGGGCCGGGCAGGCCCAGTCCGACACGAGTTCAGTCCAAAAAATTGGTCCATATGTCGGTTCGGTCCGTTTAATCGTGGGCCGGACTAACCCGGTCTAGTATATTGGATCGTGCTGGGTCACATATATCAGCCCATAAGATCATACTTGGCCCGATCCAACCCGAGCCCGGTCTAGACCCAGGTCTGAAGTAGTTTCCTTTTACTCTAACCCATGCATGACTAGTCTGGTGATGCTTATGTTAGTAATCTGCCAATAAATATAAAATAACACATTTATAGCAACCTGTAACTGTAAGCACCGTCTCAACTCCAAATTATCGTGCATAAGGAGGCTCAGACTTTCCGAAATTGATGTGTGTGTGTGATGAAGCCAGTATGTTTGGTTCATGGTTGGCAACACTTTAGTTTGGGATCAATAGTTGTTAAAATAAGTTAAAAATATTATGCATATTTGAATGAGGGGATTCATTGCTGTTAGTTGCCTCTTTGGTCCATATTATTAAGAACGTCTTACATATGTTGTTATTATACTTAACACGCATGGAGGCACTACTACATCACTAACAACAAAATGGAAGCAAAAAAGATTTTGGAGTGCTGCCACCCGCCTGCTAATGTTACCAATCTATTCATCAAGACCTGTTTTCTTCACACATAATTTATACAGCTGCAGACGTGGAAAGCATGCCTTATGTAGTTATTTGTGCTGGCTATATGAGTGAGACCACTAGTGCCGACTGTGCTAGTCAACTTTTGCATAGATAAGGGCCTGTCTACATAATCGATCTGGTCTGGCCCGGCACGATCCGAAGTCTACTGTACCATGGGTCATGCATCAGGCTAGACTTAGATTTTCAGCGTTTGGTCCGATACGCCGCTATAATGTATGGACCTGAAAGATCCGATCCGACCCGGCCCACTGAACGGCCCACTTGACGGCTCTACAAGAGAGCGTCTTTGGAATAAAAAAGAAGTCTAACAGGCCAACGGCCAGCTCCAAAGCTGAAACAATGCTGATGTGGCTGGTTCCCACTGGCCACAACCTCCCACCATCCTGTTCAATGAAAAACTGACACGTGGCACATGATCCACACGTTTTATAGCACAGCGTGGTACAAGTGTACAAGCTTATCTGAACTTAAGGCTGATATAGTCAACTGACTGAAAAGTCAGAGAGAGAGAGAGAGGAGAGAGAGAGAGAGAGAGAAATGGAGGATAAGTACAGAGTGCTGAGAGACGCGGCGGAGAGGGTTTCGGCGATTGACGGACACGCCCACAACCTCGTCGCCGAAGGATCCGACTTCCCGTTCCTCTGCTGCTTCTCCGAGGCCGACGGCGAGGCGCTCTCGGTCGCTCCCCACTCCCTCTCGTTCAAGGTCACAATTTGAAAAAAAAAGAATTTAAGGGAAGACGAAAATGTGGGTGAAAGTTTTGATTTTTATTGATTCCCAACAAATTCTATGTGCAATTGTTATTTCCTTATATGGAAATGTTCACAAATTTTGATGTGCTTTAGCTCTGAATTTGTGAGAATTAGCTGGTTCCTTCTTGACGAAGAATCTAAAATTTGATTATTCATCGCTGCTCACTAGTCAGTGGAGCAGTGCTCATGTGGGTTTCGACTTATGTTTCCATTTTAAGATACTGAAAACGAAACGAGTGTAAGAACAGTTTGAAGTTGAGTTGCACATCCAATTAGGTTTTTTATTTAGAATTTGAGGGCAGAGAGAAGAAGATGTGGACAAACGTTTCGATTTTGATCGTCTCACTGTGGAACTTTTATCGTTCGTGGCATTGTAGTGCAGATTAGCCCTACTTCTATTTTGTGAGAAATTTCAGTAAATAATAATTTTTTCGAAAATGGAAATAATTTGCATTTAAATATCTCAAGTATCAAATTTTTATAACTTATTACGCTAAAGTATTTTTATTAGCAAATTGCTAACCTTAACTATCAAACTCTTTGCAAGTTAATACCTTCCACTAAATTTTTTGTTAAAATTAACATAATGTTTAAATTTGTCCCTTTGAAACCATAATCAAGTAATGTTACATAAAATTCTAAATAATACATTTCTACTTACAATATGCCATTCTTTCTTACTTCCTCCTTAACCATCTCAAACATTCTTCTAAACTACCCCTTCCTCCCCCCAACTGCCCTGGACCCATCTGGACTCTCCTCCTTCCCCCTCTCAACCAACTATCTCCCCATTGGTAGATTTCTAAGCCCCAATTAACCCCTATAAACTTTCAAAACCAGGAAAAATGAACAATCCAAACTCAATTTTATTATTTTACTAATAAAGATATCAAATTGAAGAAGAAGATTAGAGAAGAAAAACAATGGATTTTATTGATGGAATCTTAAATCAAAACTAGAGTATAATTGATAAAAATCCACTTTCTAGTTTACTAGCTTGCTTATGATATGTTTGTTGTGATGTCTTTGAAACGATTTATAATTAACATCAATATCCATCCTCCTCCCATAGCTCCTTTCTTATTTCCTTGCTTATGATATGTTTGAGTTGGTTGGGGGAAGAGAAGATGGTGGAGGGGAGAGCAAAAATATGAGTGGAGGAAGAAGATGTGTTTAATTCTAATTAAAAAAAACCTATAAAATGAAGGGTAAAAAATGTAACTAAGGAAACAATATAAGATCTTTTCTGCAAAAATTGGCCAAGTGGAAGTTAATTTTAATAGAAAATATAAGGGAAGGTATTAACTTCCAAGGAGTTTGATAGTTGAGGGTAGCAACTTGGTAATAAAAATACTTTATGGTAGCATCCGTCATGTTTAGCTTCTGGGAAAAATGAAAAGCTAAACCCTGCCTCTGCCATGGACAACATCCGTGATGTTTAGCTTCTCCTGAATTGTTAGTCAGATATGATTAAGCTAATCATGCAAATAGCATCCAAACAGGAGCATCCAAACCATAATTACCGGGTACAACTAAATTCGCACCGGATACTAGCGTTCCAGTTCGGGGTACATTTCCGATCCAGATTGCTATGGTACTAGATTCAGATTGCTAAATTTGGCGATCTAAATAAATATCTAAAATCTCACTATAAATTTACAAAAAAAGTTCGAAAAAGTTAGATTCCTTGTCAATTGGGGGTTCCATAGCTACACTTTTCTCCTGAAATTTGACTTTGTAGTTCGAATAACATTGTTGTTTATCCATTGTTTTTTAGCCACCACCCCTTTTTCCAAGTTCATGCAAAGAACAGAATGAGCTTATGATATTTTGTGATGCTTTTGTTATTTTCTACGAAGGTTTCAAGTTATTTGTCATTTTATTTTATTTAATGATTTATTTACATGTTTTAATTCGGCACCATTCAATTATTTTATTTTGAACATTATGTTCAAGATTGATGTATGAATAAGAAAAGTCAAGTTTTACATCTTATTAAATTAAATCAACTAATGAATTTGAATTTTCTTATGTTCTATATAAGATTTTTTTTCCGTATATGACACAATTATCTAAGTTAAATTTGAACAAGTAACTAGTATCGTCCAAATTAGAATTTTAAATCATAGCATGAACTGAACTGACGAACCAACTCATCCTACCACCTTTATACCAAAAATAAGGCAAGTAGCATATCCCGTTTCCGAACCCGTGCCATGACCCAGGACGTACTGCGTTCCAGGTAAGTATAATCCAAACTAGGTAACGATGACGACGACGACAAAATATTTATCTCAAACTTTTGGGATAGACTACATGAACCATTTTATTCCATTGAGCTATGCTAAGCGCCATGTCCTACATAATATTAACAAAAACGATATCCTTCTATACGGCCTCAGTTCTAGTTCCTTTAGGCCTATTTATAGTTCTAGTAGCTCTTTTAACTAATAGCTTACTCTTCCAAACTGGTGCAATTATGGTAGCATCTAGACTAAAATCTACAGTAAATAGTAGAGGTGTAGCTTGGTCACGTGGAATACACTGGTTGTTTTCCTGTAGTCATTAGCATTTTTTGTCATAGCAGTTACATTCAGAATCTTGGAAAGGGCAGTTTGAGATAGTATTGGCACATACAAATTGCAATCTTGCTGCTGATAATTTGATCTTTGCTCACGAGGTCATAAGGAGTGTTGCAAGAAAGCATGGATTACTAGCAACTTTCGTTCCAAAGTAAGTTTATGCTCAAATCCATTTATATCTCATATCAAACTTACTGTTATTATTGAACGACAGTGACACTGGATACTAGTTAGAGCCTAGATACAATATTGTGTGTATATGATGAATAAGGAATCAAAATGTAATTCTGGTTTTACTTATACCCACATAATACAAGAGCAGAAAAAAAAAAAAAAAAAACAACAACAACAACAACAACAACAATGAGGACGACATGAAAGTCTTTATCTAAGATTTTTGGTATTGGCTATTTGAATCCTTTTTCTTCCATCCAACTAGGAAGTTCATTTACTGCCACATGGCACGCAACAAATAAGGACATAATACAAGAGCAGAAACAACAACAACAACAACAACAACAACAATAATGATGACGACAGGAAAGCCTTTATCTAAGAATTTTGGAGTTGGCTATTTGAATCCTTTTTCTTCTATCCAGTTAGGAAGTTCATTTACTGTCATAAGCTTTTATCTTAGGTTTTTGGGATTGGCTATTTGAATGCTAGGAAGTTCATTTACTGCCACATGGCACGCAACAAATAAGGACGTAATACAAGAGCAGAAACAACAACAACAACAACAATAATGATGACGACAGGAAAGCCTTTATCTAAGAATTTTGGAGTTGGCCATTTGAATCCTTTTTCTTCTATCCAGTTAGGAAGTTCATTTACTGTCATAAGCTTTTATCTTAGGTTTTTGGGATTGGCTATTTGAATGCTAGGAAGTTCATTTACTGCCACATGGCACGCAACAAATAAGGACGTAATACAAGAGCAGAAACAACAACAACAATAATGATGACGACAGGAAAGCCTTTATCTAAGAATTTTGGAGTTGGCTATTTGAATCCTTTTTCTTCTATCCAGTTAGGAAGTTCATTTACTGTCATAAGCTTTTATCTTAGGTTTTTGGAATTGGCTATTTGAATGCTAGGAAGTTCATTTACTGCCACATGGCACGCAACAAATAAGGACATAATACAAGAGCAGAAACAACAACAACAACAACAACAACAACAACAACAATGATGACGACAGGAAAGCCATTATCTAAGAATTTTGGAGTCCTCCTACAATACATACATCCTCGAGTTCTAATGTTCACATGGAGAGCACTTACATATTCTCTACCAACTGGAACCAACATCTACAGACGTCTACAACACATCAATCTAGTATGTGCCAAATGCGTAGAGGGAGGTTCTCCGGTGGAGGCGGAAGGACTTGGTATCATGCTAGCTCTGAAACTATGTTCAAGGAAGATGTCTAATGGAATCATCATAGAGGGAGACTGCAAGGTATTGATTGATACAATCACACACTTAAACATGGGTGTCATGGGATAGAAGAGTGCAGGTCAATTCTCAAACTGTAATTATGCTGCAAGAAACTCCAACAAGGTGGCTCATTCTTTGGCTGCTGAATCTTTGATTCAAAAATATCGATCTGTCAACTATGTGTTCATACGAAGAACAATCATTGTGTATTCTAGGTCATACTGTCAAGATAGGAGCTATTCTAATTCTGTAGTTTAATGAAGTTCATTGCATTTGGCAAATAATAATAATAATAAGCTATAGAGGTTGTTTGGCAAATAGGAAGTGGGTTAGGATTTGTGCAAAAGTAGAATTTTGAGGGATGGAAGTGATAAAACAACATTTTGTTCTGTTTGGTTGGGAGAAGAGAGGGAACTGGTAGACGTGACGTGACTCCTCTCAGTTTCTGTCAGGGGAGTTTTTTTTTTTTTTTTTTTTGTAAAGCCACATCCGAAATTGGCAGACAATTGGAACCTTCATTTTTTTAAAATTATTTAATTAATCCGCTATTAGGTTTTTGTTAGAAATTGGCTAAATAACAGATTGTTTAATTTTAAAATATTACTTATTTTTATTATTATTATTTTACCACGCCTGATGCACATAGGAGAGCACCTCCCCTTACACACCCCGCAAACAACCCATCCCCTTCTTATTTGTACACTTTATGTGCCAACCACTGCTTACTTCTTAACTCCATAATACTCCATAATGCTTGTGAGCTACTTTTGGCAGTTGTCATTTTAATGCAATAACAAGGTTGCACACACTACTAAAAATTGCGGGATTAACGACGCCACAAAACGTCGCTAATATTTGTGAATGTAGCGACATTTAGCAACGTATTTATTTACATCTTGATGACATAGCAGATATTGCTAAGTCAGCATATTAGCGACGTTTATCGACATATTTGCGATGTCTTGGTACATGTGTAACGACGTTTCGATACCTATTAACGACGTATTTAGACGTCGCTAAACATCGATAAACGTTGCTAAATTGTTGTAAAAAAAATGCAGCTTGTTATATAATAGTTTATATAACAGTATTCAGCCTGCAGTTTATACAAATATATTCACAGTTTATAAAAATAGATTGTCACACATAAGCAGATTGTTAAACACCGATAAATTTAAATCTACTGTCACTGTTGGCCAATGTCATACAAATTCAAATATACATAAAAGTCTGACATAAATATCCTCTTGTCACTAAAAGAATATATATACAAAAGACCCAAAAATGGGCCAATGTCACACAAATTCTCAAAAATGGGCCAATGTCACACAAACTCACAACTATCTGTCCAACCTAGGACTAATGCTGATCAGGAGGAGGAGGAGGAGGAACACCACCGCACAACTGGGATACAATATAGTCCAACTGGCCCTGTGAAAGCGACACAGATGTCGAACTATGAGGCAATATCGTCGGTGAAGTCAGTGTCGATGCCGGCGAACCAAGAGGACGTATCCGCTCCAATGCTGATAGCCGATCAGTGTATGAATCCATGATAATCCGAGTGATGGAATACTGTGTCGATGATGCCAGATCTTGTCACGCCCCAGTCCCAAAATGCCGAGGGACCAGACGCGTGGCAATGGCCAGCAGTACGCACCGATGGACCAACTCAATATAATGGATCCATCAGGGCATACTTAAGCTGTAAAACAAGTCTACGACAATTAAGGCACAACTAATCTCATCCACACAAGATATAAAAATATGATCCACAGAATAAATAAGGAAGGTAAATCATCTCTAGTCTCACAAAGTACTTCGGGGAACAACCCGATAAATATCTAGTACAATGGTTCCACAGACCAGAATGTAAAAGACTGAAATAAATAAATGAAAGCTAAGCATAAACATGGATGCTCAAGAGAAGTCTTCAGCTAAGACCTCGCCCTCAGATGGTGGTACAGCTCCTGGATCAGCTCCTGCTCCGGTCCCGTAAACCTCGGGATAAACCTCGTCTGCAAAATCTGGGGACAAAAATCCGGATCCAGGTCCTCAGGGGACATAGCAAGGTACAAGAAAGCTCATGCCAATAAATACAGATAAGCAGTGCAGCAATAAATAAAGCAATAGGGTAAATATGTAACCATCTAAGTGAAATGCAAGATGAGAGCAGCACGAATACTCATGCCGAGACCACTACAAGCTCTGTGTCTGGGAGCCGGTAGCAGCAATAACTATGTGTTTACTATATTTTATATGTATATAATCAGCCTGTAGCCTGTGTGTCTCTCCCCACCCAATGTAACCACGCATATCATGTCCATAACGTCTCATGTCCATGTCAAGCGCGATCATAGCTAATGCAACAAGTCATAAAGTATCTAAGAGTATAATGTCCATGTCCTGTATCCTATACAGTATCACCACGAATATCTCGGGAAGATCCTGTCTCATGTTTAGTGTCAAGTGTCCTGGGTCATAGGGTACTTGATAAGACAAGTACGAGAATAAAGTGTCACGAATGTCCATCTCTAGATGACAATACCCAACACCGCGTACGGTGTCGGCACCCGACTAATAATCGGACGCTAAGTACGTCACATGGTCCTAGGTTGAACATGCACAGCAGTATATATAAAGCAAGAAAAATAAATAACTAAGCTGCAGAGTTTGGCAAGGTACACTTGCCTGATGTCCGAATATCAACAACTGTCCCTGTATCAGTGGATCCGGTAGGTACGACTCCAAAAGCTGTAATAAACATCACCAACAGTCTCAGAAGATGTCAAATAGCTAAAAACGCCTGTCCTTAAGTCCAATTTGGACACAGGGGCAAAAAGGTCATTTCCGGGCCAAAGCGGGGTCCACATGTGGGTCACATTGCACCGAAAAGCGCGCCAGGGTCAAAGGTCTCCAAATTCGGCAAACTCAGTGTCTACAAGTCAGGAACAATGATACGAACCCAACGGAACTTCCAGAATTGGATTTCGATGAGCCGATCACAAAATCGCCCGTCAAGTGGGGCATATGGGACCCACGACACGCGATTCTGTCAACGTTCTCAGAATCGGACCAAACTTGGGTCACAGGACCAGCGTATTGCTACGGATCCGATAGCGCAAGTTTTGTCTCGATCCGACGTGTGTACCCGAAGTTACAGCGTGTTCCAGAAAGGACGGATACGGGGTATCGTCGGCGGATACGCGTTGATTCCGGGGTGCACGCACCTCCGAATCGACTTCTGCAAAATCTCACACGACCGTATCAACGTCGCGCACAGTTCGGTAAAGACCGCGTGCGACCAAGTCGTCCCGATTGGCTGGGCGGACTCAGTTCCGGGGTAAAACAGGGCATTATTTTTCCTGTTTTTGGATCGCGGCTCGCGATCACCACAGGACGCGATGCACCGAGCGGGTTGCACGGGCACCGAGAGGGTCATACAGGCTTCGTAACGTAATTGACGGATTTGAAATCAGAGTTACGATGAGGAAGATGCGAGTACCTGAACAGGGCTTCGGGAAACTGCGAATTCTCGAGTCCAACTCGTGTCCTGTGTCCTGGACACTGTTCCAAACCGTGTCCAAAACTAGGGTTTGGGTTTTGAGCTGCCGGAGGGTCGCTGCAGGCTGGGCGCTCGCTGGTGGGCTTGCCGAGGCTGGGTTGAGTCAGGGTGCTGCTGGAGGCGGACACGTCGGAGACGGCCACGGGCTCTCGGCGCTGTCGAAGTCGAGGTCAGATGCGCCGGTGGAAGGCGGCTAGGTTGAGGGGTGTTCGATGGGGAGCAGCGGAGTCGGGCTCCGGCGGCGAGATGGCGTTGCGGGCGGGGAGCACTGGCCGAAGGCACGGCGCTGCGGGACGTTCCGGGGACGGCGCCGGACAGGGAAAGCTCGGCTGGGCTCGGCTTCAGGCAGCCGGAGGAGAGATTGGCAGCGAGGTCGGCTGAGGGCAGCGGGCTGATGGCGAGGAGGAAGGCGGGGTCAGCGGGTTGAGGGGGAAGTCGGGGTCGTCGAGTTCGTGGGGTGCGGCGGAGATGGGGGATGTTGCAGCGGCGAGGCGGGGAGGAGACGGACGCGGGGGAGGGAGAACTGGGAAGGAGGTCGACGGCCTGGGTGTCGTTGGCTGAGCTAGGGTTCGGGGGAGGAGCACGGCGGGGCTAGGGGCTGACAGCGGCGGGTCGGCTAGGTTAGGGTTAGGGTTAGGGATTAGGGATTAGGTTTAGGGATTTAGGATTTTGGGGATTTAGGAATTTTCTTTTTCTTTTTCTTTTCTTTGTAGAGAAAAACTTAGGGAATTAAGTATTTATATATATACAGAAATTGGCTCGGGTTTGACCTAGGATTTGGGCTGGGTCAGCGCTCCTTGGGCTTGGCCTCGGGTCTCATGGGATGTCGGGCGTTGGCACGGATTTTAATTCGGTTTAAAATCTACATGGGTCTTCAGGGCTTTAAACGGGTTTCCGGAGTCCAATAAATTCACGAAAAATTACCCTGTGTCCGGTTTTCCATTTTACACCATAAAATATTATTTCCATAATATTTTAATATGAATAAACCGCAATTAAAAATCATTGAATTACCAAAGCCTAGGTTTTAATTACAGAAAAAAATCCCGGGAAATTGCAAATTAAAATTCCGAAAATCAGGGGGCTTACAATCTACCCAACTTATAAAAATTTCGTCCTCGAAATTAAATTAGGGTAGGGCTCTCTCTGTCAAGTCTCACCTGATTACAGTCTAAGAATTTCTCTCAAGTGAGCATTACGGTCTCTACCCAACTTAGAATTTACCCATCTATTATCTAAGACTATTCATCTAATAAATCTATGCCCAACTCATTTAATCATGTTATTGAATCCTCAAGTCTTTAACACCAAACATATCACCTATGATATTCCCTTAATCATATATAAAAGGGTCATCAATAATGTGACCGGCCTGTGGGGTATATCTAGTACTGTCTATATATCAACTTATACCGAGCACGAGGTTTCGTCTTTCCGAAATAAGGGAAGACGGAGATCAATAATAAGGAGTTCAAGGGTGAGGTAATAGATTAGAAGTATCAGGATCAAGGCGTTTTAACGAATTCCAAATGGGAATTGTCAAGTTGTTGTGGATTGAAATCCTATTGGTAATCCTATTCATATGCTCGTATTAGTACAGTTATATAACTGATACGATATGCTCAGACATATCTAAAAGGCTAGTATACTGGTCAACTATATATCTCAATCCACGTAAAGTAGTATTACGAAGGACGAACCAAAATGCACTAAGGTTGATCAGACCGTAATACACTGATTCTGAATAGACAACTGTATTAGTGTACGCGTCCAATAATACAGATGTCATGATCAAGCTCGATAAAAGGATAAGCTTGCAAAAACTAGGCTATAATAGCAGCATAAATCAAGGTAGCACAGAAAATATAACGCTGGATTATGATGAGAGAAGTCACAAATAATTCAAGTTGCAAAAATAAAACAACATAAGCAACAATAACAAAAGACTCTACAATCTCTACAGTTATCATATTAATTCCTTGTCTAAGTCGATAGTCGACAAAGTAGGGGTGTGAGCCTCTAAGTTCTATAGTCTGAATAAACCCTATCATCTTATGTTAGCATACAATTAATGCCATTCAGTTACACTTCATCAATGGATCACAAGGGCTATATGATACTAGGTGGTGAGGTATACTACCCAACTTATAAGAATTAAACTAATACGGTGACAGTCTTAAGAGGGTCCTACACAATAATCTTGCACATGTAAATAAAATAGAAACTCTTTATTAAGGTATATGAGGAAAAATCTTGGTATTGATTAGGGTATCCTTTTTATGTAGGTAATGGTCATCCTAAGTCTTAGTCATAGCACTTATAAGCAAGTGTCAATAGTAAGGATAGAAGAGTTACTGGCCGTTAAGGAGGAAGGTCTAACTTGTATCGAGGTGAGGGTACAAATTACACGATTTAAAACTAAGGGTTAATCATCGGCCACAAACTACAAAACAACTTAAACTTATCAAGTTCTAACTACCAAGCAAAAAATTTCACACTCAAGGCTACAACTATAATCCTAGTAAACTGTGAGCCCTTAACAAAGAATAAATTTACTTGGCCTACTATCTGAAGTGTCAGATGGCACGAGTTGAAAGATGAAAAGAAGAAACGTAATTAGCCGTCGCAAAATAGTGAGCGCTATGGTCGCAGGGAAACAATATATAAAATAAAGATAGAGGGCTCTAGATAGCATCATGGTTCTCTAAGGGGAGTGGGGTGTTAGTTGCTATGTTTGAGGTATGATTAGAAAAATATTCTATGCATTGCTCTTGGCTTTCTAAGGGACTGTCTGCCTATCTCAAGACAAGAATATAAATTTATAGTTCTCCAATACTTATCTAACTACGAAGGTTAGGTTCCTCAATACTAGGGTCAAACATTTTGGTAAAACTTCTAAATAACTCTAATAGTGTCTATACTACTCTCAAGTCTTCACAATACATCAGGGGGTAATGGTAAACCAATTCTAGGGATAAGGAATTATAGGGTTCGCTAGATAATCTAAACTTAGTGGGGTGTCAACACTCCAGTGGTACTCTTAATAGGAAGGTTACCTTACTTATCATCTAACAACATGAACTTATATATTCTAAGAGAGGCTATACTCAAGAAACTAATAGGGAAGCACATGAATCAAGCAGGATGCAATTTATCCGAATGGAATGAATTGGAAGGAGGATGAGTCATAGTCAGTATGGATGAGATCCTATACTCTAATCCTAGTGGCAGGCTTGCTCGGTCCCTAAGTTGAAACCGAATAATTTAGTCGTAGACCTGCATGGGCCACCACAAAAACCATGTCACGCCCCAGTCCCAAAATGCCGAGGGACCAGACGCGTGGCAATGGCCAGCAGTACGCACCGATGGACCAACTCAATATAATGGATCCATCAGGGCATACTTAAGCTGTAAAACAAGTCTACGACAATTAAGGCACAACTAATCTCATCCATACAAGATATAAAAATATGATCCACAGAATAAATAAGGAAGGTAAATCATCTCTAGTCTCACAAAGTACTTCGAGGAACAACCCGTGTAATCCCCCTGATTTTCATAAATTTAAAATTTTGATTTATCACAATTTTTTGGAATTTTCTGGAATTTTTCTACCAGTGTTTTAATTATTCAATGATTTTTTAAATGATAATAAATAATAATAAAATATTATGAAAATAATATTTTATGGTGTAAAATGAAAAACTAGACATAGGGTATTTTTCCAGGAATTTATTGGACCCCGGATGAATTTTTAAAAGCCCTAATAACTATTATTATGTAATTACATTAATTAATTATTTATTTGATTATTTATTTAGCTATTTAATTAAAATGGATCCGGCCCAGCCCAATAACCGAGCCCAGCCCAATAACCGAGCCCGGCCCATCCCCTGGCCTAGCGGGTCGGGCGGGTCGGCCAGACCCGAACCCGTCCACCCGCAGACCCGCCCGACTGAACCCATTCTCTCCCCCGACCTTACGGTTCCCCTCCCCCGCCGCCGTGTAACGTCCGCCGCCGCCGGCCGTTAGCTGCGCCGCCTCGCCTCCGCAACGCTCGCAGCGCCGCCGTCCCCACCTCTTCCTCTCCCCGCAACCGGCCAACCCATCATCTTCCTCCTCCTCTCTATAAAACCCTAACCCTAGCCGGCCAATCCTCTCCTCCCGTTCCAGCCTTCGGCGCCGCCCACATCACCGGAATCCGGCCGTCCTGCACCTACCAGAGCCCAGCCGAGCGCCTCCCTGAGCCGACCCTGCCGCCAGCTTCCAGCGAGCACCCCGAGCTTCAGACGAACCCGACACCCTCGGCCATGCCTCGCCGCGGCTTCCCGCCGGACCCCTGAACCCTAGACGTCGAGACCCGCAGCGGCTCACCCCCGACCAGCAGCCTAGGCCGAGCCGCCTCCCTCCGGTGGTACCCCAGCATCAAACCCTAGCCGGACACGACTCAGCAGGACACGGCCTCGACACTCGGACACGAGATATTCGCAGTTTCCCCAAGCCCTGATCAGGTACTTGCAACTTCCTCCTCGCATCTCCGTTTTCAGTTCTGTCTGTTGTGTTGCGAACCCTGCGTGACCCTCTCGGTGCCCGTGCAAACTGCTCGGGGCATCGCGTCCTGTGGTGATCTCACACCGCAATCCAAAAACAGGAAAAACTTAGCCATGTTTCACCCCGGAACCGAGTACGCCCCGCCAAACGGGACGACTTGGTCACGTGCGGTCTTCACCGACACGTGAGCATCGTAGATACGGACGTACGGGATTTTGCAGAAGCTGATTCGGATGTGCGTGCACACCGGAATCAGTGCGTATCCGCGGACACCGCCCCGTATCCGTACTTTCTGTTTCTCGCTGTAACTTAGTGTACACAAGTCAGATCGAGACGAAACTTGCGCCATTGGACTCGTAGCAATACGCTGGTCCTGTGAGCCAAGTTTGGTTCGATTCTGGGAACGTTGACAAAATCGTGTGTCGTGGGCCCCACAGGCTCCATCCGACGGGCGATTTTGAGAACGGCTCATCGGAATCCAATTCTGGAAGTTCCGTTGGGTTCGTATCATCGTTCCTGACCTGTTGACACTAAGTTGGACTATTTTTGAGACCTTTGACCCTGACACGTTTTTCGGTGCAAAGCGGCCCACATCGGGACCCCGTTTTGCCCCGAAATTGTCGTTTCTTGCCCTTGTCTCCAAATTGGACTCAAGGACAGGCGATCCTAGCTGATTAATATTTTCTGGATCTAATGGTGATGTTTGTTTCAGCAGCCGGAGTACTGCCTGCAAATCCAGCTATTGCCAGAGCTACACTTGGAGCTGAAAACCCAGGCAAGTGTACCTTGCCATAAATGCAGTTTAATAATTCATTTTCTCTAGATTTATTTTCTTGTGAGTGTTGTACTTGCTCAACCCTAGGGCCGTGTGACTTGCTTAGCGTCCGATCATAGTCGGGTGCCAACACCGTACGCGGGGTTGGGCAATGTCATTTAGAGATGGATATCGTGACATTTATATTCTTGTACTTGCCCTATCAAGTACTTATTACCCAGGACACCTGACACAGAGCATGAGACAGGATCTTCCTGAAATATTCAAGGTGATTCTGTATAGGATACAGGTTTATGACATAGACATGACATTCCTAGATGTTATATTCATAGACATAGTATGACTCACTGCATTAGAGATGATTTTACGTGACATGGACATGAGGCATCGTGGACATGAGACGTAAGATTACATTTGGGTGGGGAGAGACACGCAGGCTTCAGGCTGATCATATAAATATAATTCATAGTAAACACATAGTAAAATTCATAGTATAGCTGCTACCGGCTCCCAGACACAGAGCTTGTAGTGGTATCAGCCTAAGTTTTAGTGATGCTCTCAACTTGCATTTCACATAGATGGTTATATAGTTGACCCTATTGTTTCATTAACTGCTTTACTGCATTTATTTTGGCTTGTGTTTTCTTGTACCTTGCTATGTCCCCTGAGGACCTGGATCCGGATTATGTCCCCAGGATTTGCAGACGAGGTTTATCCAGAGGTCTACGGAACAGGTGCTCTTCACGGAACAGTACCCGTAGCTGAAGACGAGGTGATCGCTGAGGACTTCTCCTGAACCATTGCTTCGCCATGCTCAGTCGTTATTTCCTGTTTAATTAAACTCTTTAAATTTCTGTTTATGAGATCATTGTACCAGACTTATATCGGGTTGTTCCCCGAATACTTTGCTGAGACTGGATGTTTAATTTAATTTCCTTATTGCTGTTGATTTATATTCTTTTCTGTGGATGAGATTAGTTATGACTTATTGTTATAGACCTTATTTACAGCTTAAGTATGCCGATGGATCCATTAAATTGGGTTTGTCCATCGTTGCATGCTGCTGGCCATTGCCACGCTTCTCTAGTCCCTCGTCATTTTGGGACTGGGGCGTGACATGGTTTTTGTGGTGGCCCATGCAGGTCAACGACTAAATTGTTCGGTTTCAACTTAGGGACCGAACAGGCCTGCAATAAGAATAGGATAAAGTTTTTAGGATCTCATCCACTTGCTTGAAAACGTTCTTGATATCTGTATCGTATTCAAATTAACTTTTGACTTGCATCTTGCCTTGAATCCAGTGCGCTTCTTATGTTTTATTTTGATGCAGACTAATGGATCCAAGAAGTGGAGACGAGAATCCCTTGAGTACACCACACGATGCTGTGGTCACTTATGATGAAGGAGTGACACCCGAAGACCGAGGGCAATCTTCTCAAAACGATCAAGAAGCACCGCATAATTCAAGGTTCCGACGTGATGACATCCCGCCGCCTCCGCAGTTCGTTCCACCGATGCCCGTATTCCCACAAGGGCAACCTATAGACGGGCAGCAGATATTTCAAATGATTTACGCAATGATGCAAGCCCAACAACAAATTCATCAGGAGGCGCATCGTCAGGAGGCAGAGTACCTGAGAACCAGCCTAGTAAATGCATTGGAGCAAGTGAACCCACAAGCTAGGCGACCAGCAACGGGATCTATCACCGATTTCCGTCAACTCAAGCCCCGTACCTTTTCGGGCAAGGAAGGACCAACTGAAGTGCATGAGTGGCTTACCAACATACAACACCAGTTGGAAGCAGCTGAACTTCCAAGAGAACGTTGGATGACTGCCGTCAGAATGCAATTGACGGATAATGCTCATCACTGGTGGCTGTCCGAGGAGACCAGGCTCGGACCTGACCGAGTTACTTGGGAAGAGTTCTCCAGACTCTTCCAGGAGATGTACATTCCGGCCATCGCTCGATCAGAACTGAGGGACAAGTTCAATCGCCTCACTCAGGAAGCTATGACGGTGGAAGAGTACAACGCCGAGTTCATTCGTCTAAGTCGCTTCGCCCCAGCATTAATCCCAACAGAAGAAGAGAAGGCCGAAAAGTTTTTCGACGGCCTCAATATTGATTTACAGAAGCTAATTGGATCTGTCGCACCAACTTCGTACTCGGACGTTCTCGCTGCAGCCCGACGCATGGAACGCGTCACCAGGAGAGAGACCGGTCTGAAACGGTCTTCCACATCAGCCAAAGCACCACAGGAAGAAGCTGCAAAGAGGCCTCACATACACCAGCAACCCAGAGCCTCTCCGCAGACAGTACCTACATGTCAATACTGTGGCAAGATAGGCCATTTAGAGAAGGACTGCAGACGCAAGCTGGGATTATACTTAATTTGTGGAACCAATCAACATTTAGCCAAGGATTGTCCTTATCATCGAGGAGGAGTACCAAGAGCAAACCAACAAGCTCTACCAGCACCAGGAGAGTATCAACCAAGGCCACCCTTGGCACCGCAGGCAGCACTCTTCCAACAAGCCCAGCAGCAGCAGCAGCAGCAGAGGAATCCACCAGGACGCGGCCAAGTTTTCGCAATGACTGTGGGAGACGCGCAGAACCAAGGAGTAGCAAATGCGCGTAAGTTTTTATAGTTTCCTGCTTCTAGTTTTGCTTTATTTTGTGCCTGCTGGTTCGTGACCCTAGACCTAACCTGAAAATTTTAACTTGCTAATAATAGATAACCTAGTAATTGTGAACTTGATAAATAACCTAGAATGTTTTAAAATTGTTAGTCTAATATGTTTTATAAAGGATAAACTAGTGTTAACCTAGTAATTTATTTTTGAACTTGCCAATAAATCAGAATGTTTTATAATTGTTAACCTTATAT
The DNA here is from genome assembly GCA_036927795.1 of Iris macrosiphon. NCBI lineage: Eukaryota > Viridiplantae > Streptophyta > Magnoliopsida > Asparagales > Iridaceae > Iris > Iris macrosiphon. Next base: position 117,702 of record JAYESA010000027.1, on the reverse strand, counting down.
GTTTTTGAAAGATAACCTGTTTTTCTAAAACTGTAATCTTCTAGATTTCCCACATTTGGGAAATTGCATAACTTTTAATGCTTGGGAAAATAATTTTCCTAGGTGTTCCTTGATTTTGATGTGCTTCGAACAATGGTTGCAACCGTGTCATCTCTGCTGACCGGTTAACCTTTGATTGCGAGGACGCAATCCTCTTAAAGGGGGGTATATTGTAATCCCCCTGATTTTCATAAATTTAAAATTTTGATTTATCACAATTTTCTGGGATTTTCTGGAATTTTTCTACCAGTGTTTTAATTATTCAATGATTTTTTAAATGATAATAAATAATAATAAAATATTATGAAAATAATATTTTATGGTGTAAAATGAAAAACTAGACATAGGGTATTTTTCCAGGAATTTATTGGACCCCGGATGAATTTTTAAAAGCCCTAATAACTATTATTATGTAATTACATTAATTAATTATTTATTTGATTATTTATTTAGCTATTTAATTAAAATGGATCCGGCCCAGCCCAATAACCGAGCCCAGCCCAATAACCGAGCCCAGCCCAATAACCGAGCCCGGCCCATCCCCTGGCCTAGCGGGTCGGGCGGGTCGGCCAGACCCGAACCCGTCCACCCGCAGACCCGCCCGACTGAACCCATTCTCTCCCCCGACCTTACGGTTCCCCTCCCCCGCCGCCGTGTAACGTCCGCCGCCGCCGGCCGTTAGCTGCGCCGCCTCGCCTCCGCAACGCTCGCAGCGCCGCCGTCCCCACCTCTTCCTCTCCCCGCAACCGGCCAACCCATCATCTTCCTCCTCCTCTCTATAAAACCCTAACCCTAGCCGGCCAATCCTCTCCTCCCGTTCCAGCCTTCGGCGCCGCCCACATCACCGGAATCCGGCCGTCCTGCACCTACCAGAGCCCAGCCGAGCGCCTCCCTGAGCCGACCCTGCCGCCAGCTTCCAGCGAGCACCCCGAGCTTCAGACGAACCCGACACCCTCGGCCACGCCTCGCCGCGGCTTCCCGCCGGACCCCTGAACCCTAGACGTCGAGACCCGCAGCGGCTCACCTCCGACCAGCAGCCTAGGCCGAGCCGCCTCCCTCCGGTGGTACCCCAGCATCAAACCCTAGCCGGACACGACTCAGCAGGACACGGCCTCGACACTCGGACACGAGATATTCGCAGTTTCCCCAAGCCCTGATCAGGTACTTGCAACTTCCTCCTCGCATCTCCGTTTTCAGTTCTGTCTGTTGTGTTGCGAACCCTGCGTGACCCTCTCGGTGCCCGTGCAAACTGCTCGGGGCATCGCGTCCTGTGGTGATCGCACACCGCAATCCAAAAACAGGAAAAACTTAGCCATGTTTCACCCCGGAACCGAGTACGCCCCGCCAAACGGGACGACTTGGTCACGTGCGGTCTTCACCGACACGTGAGCATCGTAGATACGGACGTGCGGGATTTCGCAGAAGCTGATTCGGATGTGCGTGCACACCGAAATCAGTGCGTATCCGCGGACACCGCCCCGTATCCGTACTTTCTGTTTCTCGCTGTAACTTAGTGTACACAAGTCAGATCGAGACGAAACTTGCGCCATTGGACTCGTAGCAATACGCTGGTCCTGTGAGCCAAGTTTGGTTCGATTCTGGGAACGTTGACAAAATCGTGTGTCGTGGGCCCCACAGGCTCCATCCGACGGGCGATTTTGAGAACGGCTCATCGGAATCCAATTCTGGAAGTTCCGTTGGGTTCGTATCATCGTTCCTGACCTGTTGACACTAAGTTGGACTATTTTTTAGACCTTTGACCCTGACGCATTTTTCGGTGCAAAGCGGCCCACATCGGGACCCCGTTTTGCCCCGAAATTGTCGTTTCTTGCCCTTGTCTCCAAATTGGACTCAAGGACAGGCGATCCTAGCTGATTAATATTTTCTGGATCTAATGGTGATGTTTGTTTCAGCAGCCGGAGTACTGCCTGCAAATCCAGCTATTGCCAGAGCTACACTTGGAGCTGAAAACCCAGGCAAGTGTACCTTGCCATAAATGCAGTTTAATAATTCATTTTCTCTAGATTTATTTTCTTGTGAGTGTTGTACTTGCTCAACCCTAGGGCCGTGTGACTTGCTTAGCGTCCGATCATAGTCGGGTGCCAACACCGTACGCGGGGTTGGGCAATGTCATTTAGAGATGGATATCGTGACATTTATATTCTTGTACTTGCCCTATCAAGTACTTATTACCCAGGACACCTGACACAGAGCATGAGACAGGATCTTCCTGAAATATTCAAGGTGATTCTGTATAGGATACAGGTTTATGACATAGACATGACATTCCTAGATGTTATATTCATAGACATAGTATGACTCACTGCATTAGAGATGATTTTACGTGACATGGACATGAGGCATCGTGGACATGAGACGTAAGATTACATTTGGGTGGGGAGAGACACGCAGGCTTCAGGCTGATCATATAAATATAATTCATAGTAAACATATAGTAAAATTCATAGTATAGCTGCTACCGGCTCCCAGACACAGAGCTTGTAGTGGTATCAGCCTAAGTTTTAGTGATGCTCTCAACTTGCATTTCACATAGATGGTTATATAGTTGACCCTATTGTTTCATTAACTGCTTTACTGCATTTATTTTGGCTTGTGTTTTCTTGTACCTTGCTATGTCCCCTGAGGACCTGGATCCGGATTATGTCCCCAGGATTTGCAGACGAGGTTTATCCAGAGGTCTACGGAACAGGTGCTCTTCACGGAACAGTACCCGTAGCTGAAGACGAGGTGATCGCTGAGGACTTCTCCTGAACCATTGCTTCGCCATGCTCAGTCGTTATTTCCTGTTTAATTAAACTCTTTAAATTTCTGTTTATGAGATCATTGTACCAGACTTATATCGGGTTGTTCCCCGAATACTTTGCTGAGACTGGATGTTTAATTTAATTTCCTTATTGTTGTTGATTTATATTCTTTTCTGTGGATGAGATTAGTTATGACTTATTGTTATAGATCTTATTTACTGCTTAAGTATGCCGATGGATCCATTAAATTGGGTTTGTCCATCGTTGCATGCTGCTGGCCATTGCCACGCTTCTCTAGTCCCTCGTCATTTTGGGACTGGGGCGTGACAACCCGATAAATATCTAGTACAATGGTTCCACAGACCAGAATGTAAAAGACTGAAATAAATAAATGAAAGCTAAGCATAAACATGGATGCTCAAGAGAAGTCTTCAGCTAAGACCTCGCCCTCAGATGGTGGTACAGCTCCTGGATCAGCTCCTGCTCCGGTCCCGTAAACCTCGGGATAAACCTCGTCTGCAAAATCTGGGGACAAAAATCCGGATCCAGGTCCTCAGGGGACATAGCAAGGTACAAGAAAGCTCATGCCAATAAATACAGATAAGCAGTGCAGCAATAAATAAAGCAATAGGGTAAATATGTAACCATCTAAGTGAAATGCAAGATGAGAGCAGCACGAATACTCAGGCCGAGACCACTACAAGCTCTGTGTCTGGGAGCCGGTAGCAGCAATAACTATGTGTTTACTATGTTTTATATGTATATAATCAGCCTGTAGCCTGTGTGTCTCTCCCCACCCAATGTAACCACGCATATCATGTCCATAACGTCTCATGTCCATGTCAAGCGCGATCATAGCTAATGCAACAAGTCATAAAGTATCTAAGAGTATAAAGTCCATGTCCTGTATCCTATACAGTATCACCACGAATATCTCGGGAAGATCCTGTCTCATGTTTAGTGTCAAGTGTCCTGGGTCATAGGGTACTTGATAAGACAAGTACGAGAATAAAGTGTCACGAATGTCCATCTCTAGATGACAATACCCAACACCGCGTACGGTGTCGGCACCCGACTAATAATCGGACGCTAAGTATGTCACACGGTCCTAGGTTGAGCATGCACAGCAGTATATATAAAGCAAGGAAAATAAATAACTAAGCTGCAGAGTTTGGCAAGGTACACTTGCCTGATGTCCGAATATCAACAACTGTCCCTGTATCAGTGGATCCGGTAGGTACTACTCCAAAAGCTGTAATAAATATCACCAACAGTCTCAGAAGATGTCAAATAGCTAAAAATGCCTGTCCTTAAGTCCAATTTGGACACAGGAGCAAAAAGGTCATTTCCGGGCCAAAGCGGGGTCCACATGTGGGCCACATTGCACCGAAAAGCGCGCCAGGGTCAAAGGTCTCCAAATTCTGCAAACTCAGTGTCTACAAGTCAGGAACGATGATACGAACCCAACGGAACTTCCAGAATTGGATTGCGATGAGCCGATCACAAAATCGCCCGTCAAGTGGGGCCTGTGGGACCCACGACACGCGATTCTGTCAACGTTCTCAGAATCGGACCAAACTTGGGTCACAAGACCAGCGTATTGCTACGGATCCGATAGCGTAAGTTTCGTCTCGATCCGACGTGTGTACCCGAAGTTACAGCGTATTCCAGAAAGGACGGATACGGGGTGTCGTCGGTGGATACGCGTTGATTCCGGGGTGCACGCACCTCCGAATCGACTTCTGCGAAATCTCACACGACCGTATCAACGTCGCGCACAGTTCGGTAAAGACCGTGTACGACCAAGTCGTCCCGATTGGCGGGGCGAACTCAGTTCCGGGGTGAAACAGGGCGTTATTTTTCCTGTTTTTGGATCGCGGCTCGCGATCACCACAGGACGCGATGCACCGAGCGGGTTGCACGGGCACCGAGAGGGTCATACAGGCTTCGTAACGCAATTGACGGATTTGAAATCAGAGTTACGATGAGGAAGATGCGAGTACCTGAACAGGGCTTCGGGAAACTGCGAATTCTCGAGTCCAACTCGTGTCCTGTGTCCTGGACACTGTTCCAAACCGTGTCCAAAACTAGGGTTTGGGTTTTGAGCTGCCGGAGGGTCGCTGCTGGCCGGGCGCTCGCTGGTGGGCTTGCCGAGGCTGGGTTGAGTTAGGGTGCTGCTGGAGGCGGCCACGTCGGAGACGGCCACGGGCTCTCGGCGCTGTCGAAGTCGAGGTCAGATGCGCCGGTGGAAGGCGGCTAGGTTGAGGGGTGTTCGATGGGGAGCAGCGGAGTCGGGCTCCGGCGGCGAGATGGCGTTGCGGGCGGGGAGCACTGGCCGAAGGCACGGCGCTGCGGGACGTTCCGGGGACGGCGCCGGACAGGGAAAGCTCGGCTGGGCTCGGCTTCAGGCAGCCGGAGGAGAGATTGGCAGCGAGGTCGGCTGAGGGCAGCGGGCTGATGGCGAGGAGGAAGGCGGGGTCAGCGGTTTGAGGGGGAAGTCGGGGTCGTCGAGTTCGTGGGGTGCGGCGGAGATGGGGGATGTTGCAGCGGCGAGGCGGGGAGGAGACGGACGCGGGGGAGGGAGAACTGGGAAGGAGGTCGACGGCCTGGGTGTCGTTGGCTGAGCTAGGGTTCGGGGGAGGAGCATGACGGGGCTAGGGGCTGACAGCGGCGGGTCGGCTAGGTTAGGGTTAGGGTTAGGGATTAGGGATTAGGTTTAGGGATTTAGGATTTTGGGGATTTAGGATTTTTCTTTTTCTTTTTCTTTTCTTTGTAGAGAAAAACTTAGGGAATTAAGTATTTATATATATACAGAAATTGGCTCGGGTTTGACCTAGGATTTGGGCTGGGTCAGCGCTCCTTGGGCTTGGCCTCGGGTCTCATGGGATGTCGGGCGTTGGCACGGATTTTAATTCAGTTTAAAATCTACATGGGTCTTCAGGGATTTAAACGGGTTTCCGGAGTCCAATAAATTCACGAAAAATTACCCTGTGTCCGATTTTTCATTTTACACCGTAAAATATTATTTCCATAATATTTTAATATGAATAAACCGTAATTAAAAATCATTGAATTACCAAAGCCTAGGTTTTAATTACCGAAAAAAATTCCGGGAAATTGCAAATTAAAATTCCGAAAATCAGGGGGCTTACAGATCTGTAGTGTCCTACTGTATCGCCTCGGTCATAGTCCTGAGCTCCAAAAGGTTTTGCTCAAGCACATCAAAATGTGCTAAGATCCTCGCATCGTCCATCTGCAATTGGGATTGAGGCTACTGTGAAATCCTTCCCATCAACTCGTCACGCAGAGACGCAATCTGATGGTCAACTCTCTCCTGCTGGACTCGCACCGACTCTCGGAAAGGCTGTGGGGTATGCGCAGGGGCAGAGGGGGTCCTAGAGCACTACATCGCAACATAGGCGTCGTAGGATTCTGTACCGTAATACGTACCCCTTTGAAGACCACCAGCGGCGGTTTGCCACATCTCGTCAACTGACGAAACTAGGTGGGCCGAGCCACCCTATACATGTCACGCCCCAATCTCCCGCAAGCTCAATTGTCCCCGCTGAACGTGAAATCACCACGTTGCAGCTCTCCCGCGGGACAATCGTTCTCTTCGGGACGTGATACCGTACGAGCCTGGAGTTGCGCTCGTACAAGGCGATGTTGTTAAATACGAAAGTTATCATCGAAACAACCAAGTTACAGCGAAAGCCAATTGTGTACCAAGCACACATTCAGAGTATACGCAGCGAAGCTCATGATAGGGTCCAAATGAGATGCCCCGAAGGCCACGCCACAAAGGTGATACCACGGAGACGATGAAATAACTCTTGCTCTTTCTCTAGCCCACAAAGGTACTTACAGTTCATACATCTTGTCCCGTATATCCAAGCAGCGCCACTACGCCTGTGTACCTGAAATATTGCCCACAAACGTGGGTCAGTACACAACCGTACTGGTGAGCGGGGTAACCCACTCGTCTAAGCCGACACTAAGTAAAATAGTGAATGCACCCAGTTAAATGGTGATCTTTCTAGTTGAATCCTAGATTCATTTCATGGCATATGGATGACATGTTAAGGAAAGCTGTAAAGCAGTTTAAGCATGCAAGCATTCAATCTCAAACCAAACGACAAGCATATATAACCAACCCGAAGGATTCTAGCATGCAACCCGTCCTACTCAAGCCATTGCTTGCACGATAACTTATCGAACCATCAACCAAACCTCAATATCCTTCCTCGACCAAAACTCGTATTCCAATCTCAGGTGCACACTCTTGCCGAGGCAAGGTGGCCGCGCCTACACGAAGCACAAACCAACAAAAGTAAAGCAAACCAACTCTTATCTATATGAAGTCACTGGCCAAGCCATTAAGGACATATTCCAAGCATTACGGCACGCCCTATCAGCCCGGGAAGCAAGCCCCGCTGAAGGTCCCGCAATGCATTCGCGATTAGCACGAATCAAATATTTTCCTCCGGATCGATACGGTTCTAGTGTCCCGGAAATACCGTTTCGAGGAAATGCCAAAACTTGTGCACAAGTTGTCCGTGACATGCAAACACAAGTAGGTATGACGAGAGGATCGAGCATTCTCGCACCACCAAGCGATTCTAGACTCGTTTAACCAAAATATCCAACCAACATATCCAACCAAGGATTCCATAACCAAACCTCAACATATAGCCCAAGGCACCAAAATATCAAGTTATGCCCATAGGCACAATGCCTCTTCTCAACACTGTTTTAAATTGGGTGCAACACCCCAACTCGAGACAAATCCATGGCACAATGCCCCAACAGTGGCACAACGCCCTCGCCGATGCAGTTGTTCGGTTTCGAACCACAACTGCTCGCTTTGTAAGACAAAGCGACCAAGTGATACTCGTGCACGGATGCACGCTCGCTCGCCCAAATTTCCGATATTCCTAAAGCGTCAATGTATCATTCCAACTGTCCAAGCATACTCCCAATTATTCAACCGAATGCCTCAAATGTATAATCCAACTCTAGCTCCAACTATCCAACGCGCAAATCCAATTCAAGCCACAATCTTATCCAAACAAACGACGTACACTCTATGCACGCCTCAGTGTAGTGATTCCCAAGTTTCAGTCCAAGTGTTCAAGCATTTACGTATTTTCCATATTATTAGACATGAAGGAGTAGAGGAGAAAGGAAAGAGCCTACTCACAATGTTTGATCCCGTTAAGCATCATGTCCTGCCGATACGGCCAATCCCTTGAACCCGTGGTCCGATGCAAAGCGCGATCTACTCAACTGGTATGACCGTGCGAGCAGGCTGTGCTCTCCGAATCATCCGACCGATCGAACTAAGGAAGACGGCATTATCGATCCTATCCAACTATCTCAGTACTGTTCTGAACGAACACCTGATTTTCATCGAACTCCGCTAGCCATCTACACATGAAACCAACTCAATCAATCCTTCTTCCCAAAATCCAACAAATCAAATGTAACCAGCATTTGTTTTATTCAATCCGACTCAGCGTAACGCACCGTACGGTTGCAAGGCGTTACAGGAATGACCCTTTAGCCGTATATGGACGAGGTCGCATGGGTCTTGAAGCCGCATGCGTCCTCTTATTTGGCCTCGGTCAAATGGATGTTCAGGCCGCATGATGTCGACACCACATGGGTCTTTGAAGCCGCATACGTAGGACACGTGGCAAGGCCCGTCTGTCGAGGAAATTAATGTACTGATGTGACCTGTTGTCTTTTCCTGAGTCATCGTCTGCACGAATTCTGAAGTATCTCAGGGTGATGAGTGAGGTGTCATAACTTCTGACAGACATCGAAATCTGTGTCAGGAGGTCTTATGCGACCGCACTGCTCTGTGGTCGTTCAGGCCGCATATGTGAACTGCTTGGAGTTGAAGCCGCATGGAACCAGAGATGCATGGAGTCTGGGACGCATTGGGCCAGAGACGCATGGAACGTATGGAGTCTGGGACGTATTAGGCCAGAGACGCATGGATCTTTTGTCGTTTTCTGCATTCGTGGTATTTGACCAGTTGTATATTGCCAAAAATAATTATGACGAAGCTGTCAGTACGGATTCCAATCAGCGGTGCAGGATTCGAGACGGTCAAAATAATTGTCTGTTTTGTTAGAGTCATAAATGCTCTGATGTGACTATAGAGACGATGCGTCACCAGACGGTATACGTCTCGGTCTGTCCGAGGGCGTCATGCGTCCGCTGCTGTTATGCGCCCACCGCGGTTATGCGTACCTTACTTATTTGTTGATTGTAAAGTGGAGCGCATGAGGGGATTTTCATACTTCTACAAGACCCCCTTCAAAGTTTTCAGACTTGGCTAAGTTTGGAACAAGGCCCGCTTCAAAGTTTTCAGGCTTGGCTAAGTCTGGAATACTTTGAATAAGAAGCATGAATTCATCATGCATTAACTGTCTGTTTTCTTCATGTTGACGCATGTAGTGATCGTCGCATGGAGAGCTCTGTCATGCTGTCAAAAATAGCGAGATTTGATTCTATCTTTGAGCCGATCTGTTGGGATTTTGTGCCTTCTCCTGACACGGGGCTCGAGGCATCAATTTTCGAGGGGGTTAAAGAGGATCACGCGGATCCCTTCACGCAATTTCGGAGTCAGGTTCAGCTCTTTAACCGCTCGGTTCATTGTCTCGATCCCTTCACGCGGTTTCAGAGCCTATAAATAGGAAGTCAGGGGGAGAGAATTTTTATCTCTTTGCTTTGTTTCCTCTTTTTTTCCTATGAAGGATGTCGAAGGTTGCGACTCTCCTGGTCGAAAAGTTTATCAGGGGTGGTCTCGCTCCGTGGCGTCCTGATCTGGATATTTTACTTGGAGGTAGGCTAGTACCAGGCTACCGCCCTACTCACACTGGGCTGTGAAGCACACAAAGGCGCCAGTATACCATCTTGCTGCAGGAGGCTCGTCTTGGGCATGCGCAGTCCTCTGCCGTGTGAACGAGTACTCTGTAACATGCGCACCGAGTTTAGGCATGGCCGCATGGGTGGGGGGTCGTCTGCTTTCATGCGTGCGGAGCTCTATCTTTGGTTCGACCGCATAGATGAGACCTCCTCTTACTCGCACGTGCAGACTCGGTCGTGCGTAGTTGCGGCCGGACAACAGTGTGTGGCAGTTGTGACTTTATGCGATCTTCGCTAAGACTAATGCATATCTTATTTTTGCAGGTTCTGTCCTCGCTCGTGATGCTCATGGTGGAGCATAAAAGGATATCATAACACCCATTGTTCGGGATAAAATCCTACCTTATGCGGCATTTCTCTAGGAGACGCGGTTAGTTCACAAGAAGTAATCCAGTAGACGAGAACGAACATCCTGCGTCATACATTGAGCTGTCATTGTTCATGCAGCGCGTCAGCTGCTTTTCTCACTTTTATGTGGTTCGCTATCGACCAAGTGACTGCGGGGTCGATGACAGAATTTGGATTAATTTTCATTCCTGTCGTCGGTCTTCCCGTATGGTCGTAGATCATCTGCTCCTGCTTTTCCCTTGCTATCCATCAACATGAATTTTTTATATATTGAGGTTTGTACTGTGGAGTAGTGAGCCAGAAAGCCTTGAGCTCTGCTGTTGGCCCAACTTATGTCAGTAGCGATGATAGCATGGAGGGACGCTTTTAATGAAAAAGTTTTGTATCAGCGAGACTTCATAGAAAACCTTTAGAACTGGTTTCCATCATATGTACTCATGACCTTGAATACTAATGAAAACTCTTGAATATAATGGATTTTCGCCATATGTACTCATGGTCTTGAATATTAATTAATGAAGTCTCACATTTTTTAGAATTTTTGTATGTTGTGGACTTTTGGGTATTGTACTGGAGATAATATGAATGTAGTACCATACCATAGCTTTTTAAGGACATCCCACTGAGAAATTTTGGTGGACCTATTACTTCTTGTGTATGAAGGTCCAAGTAATTTGCCTTGTGCATGAAGGTGCAAGTAATTTGTTTGAGATAAGTCCTGCCAGAGGTAATTTGGACGTGGAAGTTTTTGTGGACTTATCAACGCTGGCATACTCTGGATTGGGTACAGATGATAAGTTGGAAGACACTCGATATCAGAGATAATATGGACGTGATAATCGATGGTCAAGGCCGAAAAGTTTGCTCAGAGAAATTATGGACATGGCAAACTTCTAGGCTTGTGGACTTATTACCCATGGCGTATCTTAAGTACCGATAATAAGCTGAAACGACTAGCACTATCAGGGGTTATGCGAGCGTGGTAGTATAAAATTGAAAAGCAGAACTTTAATCAGAGGTAATTTGGACATGGAAAAGTTCTGGAGACATCTTACTCAGAGATAATGTGGACGTGGTAAGATATGACTTTGTAGGGATAGTGGAGAGACGTAGTTCAGAGGTAATATGAACATTAACTGACTTTTTCTCTGCTAGGGAAAATGAGGTATGGATTTAAATCATTCGTTTCCATTGCGGGTATCCCACGGGAGTTTTTTGGTGGACATATTACTTCTTGTGCATGAAGGTGCAAGTAATAAGTTCGAGATAAGCCCTACTAGAGGTGATATGGACGTGACCGTTTTTGTGGACTTAACATCGCTGGTGTACCTTGGTAAGTACGGGTGATAAGTTTAGACGACAATCGATATCAGGGGTACTGTGGACGTGATGATCGATACCCGAAAGGTTTGCTCAAATGTGCCAAGGACATGGCAAATCCTACTGAAGATTTTTTGGGTGGACTTATTATTTGTTGTGTACATTGAGTGCAAATAATAAATTCAAAAAATAAACCCTATCAGAGGTAATATGGACGTGATAAGTTTTATTGATATTAAGGGCATCCCACTGGGGGATTTTGGTGGACCCATTACTCTTTTGCGTACTTTGGGGTGCGAATAATAGATTCGAGACAAACCCTATCAGAGGTAATATGGACATGATATGTTTGGTGGACCTATTACTTTTTTGCGTATGTTAGTACAAGTAATAGGTTCGAGAGCCTTGCCAGAGTTAATATGGACGTAGCAGTTTTTGTGGACTTAACACCGCGGACATACCCCATATTGGGTACGGGTGATAAGTTAGAAGGCAATCGATATCAGGGATAATATGGACGTGATGATCGATAGCCAAGATCCGGGATATTTGCTCTGAGGTAATATGGACGTGGCAAACTCTAACGAATTAGTGTATTAAAGCAAGTCTAGAGGTCCTATGGATATGAACCAGCGCCCAGGAAGATACGATATAGTTTGGTGATAGAGGAGTACCAGTCTAATTTAGACGTAGTACTTTTTGAGAAACTTGTCGTTGATGGGCATCATGAGCAAGTCGCCGTTGGGTTTCGTCAACCGGTAAGCGCCGTTGGAAAATACGGTTTCCACGATGAACGGGCCTTCCCATTTAGGTTAAAATTTGTCTTCTATCTTATGGGTCATAACCATGGGTCTTCTTATTGTTAAGATGGGGTCACCCACTTGGAACGTCCTTTGTTTTACCCGTTTGTTGAAGGCTCCAGAGAGACGTGCTTGATACAACTCTATGCATTGTTGAGCTAAGAGCCATTTTTCGTCGAGTGCTTCTAATTCTTGTAGCCGCCGGCGGTGATTATCGTCGATGGTTAGCTGGTGGGAGAGGGCCACTCGAAGTGAAGGGATCTGGATCTCGAGAGGAAGGACCGCTTCGCTCCTATAGACCAGAGAGAATGGTGTACTGCCAGTAGCTACCCGAACGTTGTACGGTAGGCCCACAGACATTCCCTGAGTTTCTCGTTCCAATCACGCTTGTTGGACGACACAAACTTCTTGAGGAGCTTGATGATGGTCTTGTTGAACGCCTCGGCCAATCCATTAGCTGATGGGTTGTAAGTAGTTGATGCCATATTTTGGATGCAATTTTTATCGCAGAACTGGTAAAAAGCGTGACTCACGAACTGCGGACCATTGTCGTGAATGATCCTCCGTGGCAAGCCGAAGCGATAGATAACGTGATGCTTGACGAAGCTAATCACGTTTGATGTCTTGACTTCAACGAGTAGAACTGCTTCTGCCCACTTGGAAAAGTAATCTGTGATGGCCAGGATAAACCGATGTCCCTTAGACGAAGGTGGGCTTATCGGTCCGATGATATCTATTCTCTATGCTTCGAACGGCCAGGATGCTACCGTTGGGTGTAGGAACTCAAAGGGCTGATGGATAAAATCTGTATGGATATGGCACGCTTGGCACTTTCTTGCGTAGTCAATAGCCTCTACCACCATCGTTGGCCAATAGTAGCCCATTCTTCGAAGACGGTCTTGTAACTTTGGATCAGGATGATGTGCTCCGCATACGCTGTCATGAGCTTCGTGGAGGGCTTATCTTGATTCTGCGTCTGATGAGCATCATAACAGAACGTTGTAGGATCGACGATACAATATTTTGGTGGTTGAATCAAAACAGAACCTGAGGGAACGTCTTCTGATCGAAGTAGCTTCCTTTGGATTCTCGGAAAGAATTCCATAGACTGCGTAGTCGATGAATGTAGTCCTCCAATCTCGAGTGTCGTTGTCGACCCCCGCAGCGTAGCTGAGACACAAGCTTAGGTTGCTTTTGGGGCATACCAGCTTTTGGTCGACCACATCGATTAGCAGGTGAGCGTTGTTTGGTATTACTAAGGAAGCGACGAGGCCGGTCAAAGCATCTGCCTCAATATTTTACAATCGAGGGACATACTCAAAAAGAGTATCTTGAAGGTTGCGATGATGTTAAGTGTAGCCTGGTGGTAGGGGATCAAGTCCTCGTTTCGGACTTCATACTCATCCCGGACCTGTTTGACTATTAGCTGAGAATCGTCGTAGGCCTCCAGGTATTCTATTCTGACTTCCTTGGTGAGCTGGAGCCCGATGATTAAGGCGTTGTACTCTTCCACATTGTTGGAACATGGTTCTGTGAGAGAGTAGGCATGATTGATGACGAGACCATCTGGGGAGATCAACACTATCCCGACCCCAGCGATGGTGTTGCCTTTGGGTCCTGCCCTTGAAGCACCATCAAAGAATATTCGCCAAACTGCTTCGTGTGAGGTGACGTTGGCGTCTGCCACTTCATCTGGAATCTCTTCATAGAGCTTTGAGGTTTCTGACCCTGGGTGAGCTGCCAGAAAGTCGGCTAATGCCTGACCCTTGTACGAATATCATATCATATGGAGATAATAATATTGTCCAGATAGCCAAGAGGGAACTAAGTATCCCAGGTGTGGTCATGAGGACCCTGAGGGGGTTGACCCGCAAGATTACATGAATGGTCTGTCCAGTCACGTACTGTCAGATTTTCTGGATGGCAAACACTAGCACAATGCACTCTTTCTCGACTGTGGTATATCTATGCTCTGGGCCGACCGTCATCCAGCTGATGTAGTATATGGCCTGCTCATAACCTGAATTACTGCTCTGGGCTAAGAGGGCACCAAGAGAGTGATCCATTGCGCGTACATAGAGCAGGAATAGCTTATCCACGACCGGGGCCACCAGCACAGGAGGGGTTTGATAGGTATTCTTTGATGTTATCAAATGCTCGTTGGTACTCTTCATTCCAAACAAAGGAGACATATTTCTCCATGAGCTGTATGAATGGCTGGCAGCATCCAGATAGGTTTGATATGAACCTTCTGATGTATGCCAACCTCCCTTGTAGACCGCGAAGTTCCCGGAGGTTCTTTGGTGGATTCATCTCCAGGATGGCCTTGGTTTTGTCAGGGTCTATATGAATGTCGCGAGCGGTGATGATGAAACCCAAAAATTTGCCTTTGGAGACTCCTAGGAAGGACTTAGTAGGGTTCATCCTGAGGCGGTGTGCGCGCATCAGGTCAAACTCAGTCCCTAGGTCTTGGAGGTGATCATCTTTGGAGCAGCTTTTGACGGCGATGTCATCGACGTAACATTCCACTGTCTTGCGCAGATGTTCACGGAATATGACGCTCATGGCTTGTTGGTATGTGGCACCTGCATTCTTTAGACCAAAATATATAACCGTGTAGCAGTGTAAGCCTATCGGGGTCCGAAATGATGTATGTTTCTCATCATCAGGAAATATCTTGATTTGATTGTAGCCTGAGAAGCCATCCATGAAGGACAAGCGCTCGAAGCCGCAAGTATTGTCGATTATTATGTAGGTGATCGGAAGAAGAAATTCGTCTTTAGGATATGCCGCGTTTAGATCACGAAAGTCGATACAGATTCAAATCTTCTCATTCTTCTTAATGACAGGGACGATGTTGGCTACCCAATCAGGGTGTTGTTCCTCGCGGATGAAGCTGCTAGCTATCAGCTTATTGACTTCAGCTTTGATGGAACCGTCGTTGTTGTTGCTTGACTGAGTTTGTGGACTGTGATTTGGGGATCCAGTCTTGGCATGTCTTCGTAGCTCCAAGCAAAGACGTCGATGTATTCCCTGACGAGTTGTAATAGGGATTCTCGGTCTTCGTCGGACAGGCTTTTGCTGACGAAGATAGGTTTGGGGCCTGATTCGTCGCCGAGGTTGACTTGTATGACTTCATCCTCTATGGGAGGTTGTCGTTATTCGAATCGCATCTCCCTTTGCAAATCAAGGTGTTGGGCCCAAGGTTCAATCTCAAAGAGTTCGGATGGACCTTCGTTGTCTTTCTCGGGGTCGCAGACACCATGTTGGAGGACAGCATTTTTCTGAGCATGTCTCCGATGCTGACATCGGAGTCCCAGGCTAAAGATTCTGACGTGTGAGTGTACCTCATCTTCTTCGTCTGAGTCCTCAGGGGTTGTAGGAGACGTCACATATCCTAAGCCATGCTTGATTTTATGGTAATAATCCTCGGGCTTGCCTGTAGGAGTGGGTAGACGTAAGGGCAACCTTCGGCCTTTGTCGTAGTTCAACCCTTTAGTGGCCTTCAGATTGTACCTTATTTTCTGGATAAGGTGCAGGGCTTGTGAACTATACCGATAGAGCAGCATTCTACTGATGTCAGGTTCCGGTTCTTCTTTCCCTGGGATGACGAACTGAGGGCATTCTACCCTGTCGAAGATGATTTCATTATCTTCCCTCTTCCTAGGTGAGACTAGAAAGTAAGAATCTTGGCCGGGGAGCATCCGATGCGCTGTGTAGGTTGTGGTCACTTGCGTCTGCAGGTGTAAACCTAGACCATGCTCCATGGCATATAGTGTATTTATGTGGGAGATCTCAGAATAGTTCAAAGGTAGCCCTTTATTCATAAAGTAGGGTAACTTTTTATCTGGGATTACATCCTCACGGGAAAGGATATTAGACAGCGTGGCTACATACTCCTCCAACTCATCTTCATCTTCAGCTACTCCCAACGCAGGTGAAGGTTCTGACTGTTCTCGACGCAGTTTTACTACGAGAGGTTCGGTACTTGCCAGGTCTTCCTTAGGTGGTCGACTCGACCTGCGAATGCGAACGACCAAGGGTTCGGAAGGCAAGGATGGTGCTGGACTTTCCCTAGATGGTCGGCTTGGCCTGTGAAGGCGAATGACCATAGGGTCATAAAGAGTATGTGGAGCCGGTTCTCCCGTTGGTGGTCGGCTCGACCTGGGGAGGCAAACGACCAAAGGCTCTGATGATGTGGAAGGAGCCAGGGGCTTGGGTGCCTTCCTTTGTAGTTTGACGACGAGGGGTGAGGCTATGTCGGGAGTACGAGCCTTGAGACGGATTCTCATGGGCTCCACCGGTGTAGTTGTAATCTCCGCCTCATCATCGGCTTAATTGCCTTCTTTGTCTTTCGGGACTTGTTTGTAGAGGATGGCGTCGGAGTAGTACACCTCGACCCCCTTGAAAGGGTCGATGTCTGCAAATTCTGTTTTGACTTCCCCATGTTCGTCGACGTATTTGAAATACTGGTGCAGGGTTGATGGCACGATCATATATTGATGTAACCAAGGTCGTCCGAGCAAGACGTTATATGATACGTCTACGTCGATGACGTAGCAAGTGACTTCCGTTTTCAAGTCGCCAATTTGGCATTTTAGGCGGATCTTTCCCAGAGGATCGGTTCTCCCTGCATTGAAGCCACTGATGACAATTTTGGTAGCTGCCAAGCGATGCATCGGGATCCCCAAAGTTTGCAGTAGGCTCCTCGGAATGATGCTGATTAACGAACCGGGATCAACGTGCATCCGGTCTACTTTTATCGCACCAATGTACCCTATATAGTACAGGGGATGATCATGCTTGTTATTCTTCAGCAACATGTCTTGTTGCAAAAATATAATATTGGGTACTGTGTCCACAACATTATTGCAGTGAGGGCAGGCTGTCGGATCTTCAGCTGGCGGCTTGACTTACGCCAGATAGGTGTCTGCATTCTGTAATGCCTCGTTGAGTGCGGCCCGAGTGTCTCTGGAGAGCCGAAGCAACTCGTAGAGTGACAACTTTGCCGAAGTGTTGGCCAGCTGGGCCAAGATATCAAAGTTGTAGGGCTTCTCCAGCCCTTGACCCATTTCCTTGCGCAACAACTTGCCAAAGCGAACCTCCTTTTACTTGGGTTTGTCTGTTGTTGGAGGCTGGGATGGTCCCGTATCAGACACAGCGGATGCAGTGGGTGTAACTGTTGGCGGATCTCTTTCGTCGGGAGTATTATAATCCCACTGGTAGGTCAAGCCCGACCTAGTCGCCCCTGCCATGGCTTCCTGAATGGTGGGGGACGCCATATGGCAGGACTTGAATATTTTGCCTTTGGACTTGGTAGCAGGAGATGTTGCCGGCTGCATCAGGTCTGGAACGAGGTTCGGATGGACTAACATAACCTCTCCTCGTGGTGTGGTGAGAGGTATTAGCCCGGCCTTTTGGTCTCGAGCCGATGGAAGGTTGACAACTTCCATAGTTGCCTTGGGGATTGGAATTACCCCATCTTGGGCTTCCGTTAGTAGAAAGTTACCGAACTGTAGGGATACTATGTTAGCGGTAACCGTCATATCATCGAAATATAAGGATAAAGCCTTGGTGTCAATCAGACACTGGATGTACCGCTTTAAAGTATAGCACTCATGCGTCGGGTGGTGGACATAGCGGTAGAAGTGGCAGTACTTTGGGTTATTCATTTCTGCCATTTTCGGTTGGCGCTTAACGTCGGGGTGGCGAATCTTACCTCCTTGCATTAACATGTCGAAAATGGGTTTGGCATCACCATCTTCAAAAGAGTAGGTCTCCTTTGGTTTCGGAGGCACTGCTTGCTTTTTCTCAGGCTTCCTGGTTACGTTGGCGACCATAGCCTGCTTTTCCTTTGCATCGCGGTTGTTGTTGCCACTATTGCTGTGTTGGCGGGACGTTTACCTTTTTCCTCAGTCGTAGAGATATGAATTCCCAAGCGTCGAGTGTCTTTTGAGTTTCTTTTCAGCATTGACAGCACATATAATGAATGATGTCCAGTCCTTGGACTGGCTCTCACCCACCCAGAGGCTGACTACCAGAAGCATGTTTTTCAGGCACATCTTCATTTGTGTGGCCTCGGGATTGCCAGGGGACAACCTTAGCGCCGCCTGTCAGAAACGCTCGATGTAATTTCGTGTTGGTTCCTTTTCACCCTGGGCTATGTCCATCAAAGACGAAATCGTCATATCATTTCCAGCCTTATAGAATCTGTTGAGGAACATACGCTTGAGATCATCAAATGACGAGATACAGTTGTCTTCGAGATTGCAAAACCAGTTGAAAGCTACCCCCGATAATGACCCGACGAAGAGTCTGGTATGGATAGCGTCGCTGCGGGGTAAGTGTCCCGTTGTGATCTCGAAGTAGCTCATGAACCGACGAGGGGAGGACCTCCCGTCCAACGGGTTAATGTTGAAGGGTTTATACTTGGGTGGATATGATACGTCCCTCCATTCTACCGGGTATGGTTGTCATACCCCAATATCGCGGAACGAGTCCCGATTGCCCATAGAATCTAGGCAAAACCGGAGTTTCGGACCTCTCTCATTGCTTTTTTGGCCTCGTCTGCCGCTGATGAGCTGGGCAGGGGAGGATCATCGCCTGCGGATGGGGCGTTTGAGTTTGAATCCCCGTTGGTCCCGGGGTCCAAGTTTGCTTGCCCAGAGACCCTTGCTTGCTGGGGGGCCATGTTTGCCTTAATTTCCAGCATTTTCTGGGTCAAGGCTTGCATCGATGTCCTCATCGTATCCATCATAGCCTCAAGGACCTCGAGGCGTTGTCGGTCACCGGGGCCTTCATCATCGGCCATGTAAACCATCCTTACTTGGGGAGAAACTGATAGGGCAGTTGAGGTCGTGCCTCCTGTTTCATACCCTTGTAGTAGGTATTCTTCGCGGAGAGCAGGTGACGTATCATCCTCAGATTTAGAGGGGATATTACCTCCAGTGTAGAAGATAATGTCTTGATAAGGGTAGCTACCCTCAGAGATCTCGGGATCCGCCCCGTGGGGATCATTGTCTCCTTGGAACGCTGGATTATTGCGTACCTCCTTGGGGGGCACTACCCCCAGCTTGGGCCATCCTCAGAGGTTTTGAGGAATAACTACCTCCAGGGGCTGACAACACTTTCCTTGAGTGGGTGCCTTGGAAGACGCCTTCCGCTGGTGCCGTTGTCAGCCCTCCGGGTAATCGCCTTCGCGATGCAGTGGTAGAGAACGTCGGACTGGAGGTGTTTGACTGCTTACTTCCCTTCGTAGCGGAAAGCCTTCCAGTTGAGTAGCATAAGGCGGAGGGCAACTCCTCCTCTGATACTTGCACCTGATCTCCGGGTTGCTGCCGAGTAGGTACTTTCCGGTGCAGTCGTCGGAAGGCCGATTGCCTGTCTGTGAGTACTGTTATTTTATTGCAGCAGCAGTTGATGATAATATTGGCACAATAGTGCCTGGAAGGGTACGTCGCACGTCGCAGTAATTTTCCTCGCTTTGCGCTTGTGAGTGATCACTTCACGCAAATCACGCGAAGGATGTTTCACCTTTGCATCCTCTTCGTGAGTCTAGGTATCCCGGGTACGCAGACGTACAGGCGATGCATTTGCTCCCGGACCTGTGGTTCGTACACGAACTTGCCCTGAGGTACTGGTAGATGAATTTTGGTACAAACCCTGTCCGCTGGTCCCTGTAGGTTCGACGCATGGGTCAGTTCTATACAACTTTCAGTCAGAGGCCCATATGATAGTTAGCGATGAATATTGGCGGTTAGTCACATGAGCAGTTGTTTGAGCTGGACGAGCTCGCACTGCCCTAGACATCTTCAATTTAGCACTCGCAGACGCGTAGTAAGAAGAGTCCAGATTTGGGTTTTTGTCACTCTCAGTAGATCGCAGAGGATCCGCACCGCGTGAGATATGGTCGAAAATAGAAGTTCTGTTACTGTCAGAGCCACATGCGGCTGTCTGCCTACCGCTGTGAGTTGATGCCGCATGAAAAATATTAT
>JAYESA010000027.1:0-92500 GCA_036927795.1 Iris macrosiphon | reverse complement strand
TACCGTCTTGCGCAGATGATCACGGAATATGGTGCTCATGGCTCGCTGGTATGTGGCACTGCATTCTTTAGACCGAAAGGCATAACTGTGCAGCCATATACGCCTATCGGGGTCCGAAATAATATATGTTTCTCATCGCCAAAAAATATCTTGATTTGGTTATATCCTGAGAAGTCATCCATGAAGGACTTGCGCTCGAAGCCGCAAGTATTGTCGATCATTATGTCGGTGATCGAAAGAGGAAATTCGTCTTTAGGACATGCCTCGTTTAGATCACGGAAGTCGATGCAGATTTGAATCTTTCCACTCTTCTTAATAACAGGGACGATGTTGGCTACCCAGTCGGGGTGTTATTCCACGCGGATGAAGCCACTAGCTATCAGCTTATTGACTTCAGCTTCGATGGAGTCCATCACGTCTGGCCGGAACCGTCGTTGTTGTGCTTGACTGGTTTGGCATTTGGCAAAATATTGAGTTTGTGGACCGCGATTTGGGTATCCAGTCCTGGCATATATTCGTAGCTCCAAGCAAAGACATCGATATATTCCCTGACGAGTTATAATAGGGATTCCCGGTCTTCGTCGGACAGACTTTTGCTGAAAAAAATAGGCTTTGGAGAGGTCTCGTCACCTAGATTGACTTGAACGACTTCATCCTCGATAGAAGGTTCCCACTGCTCAAATCGTATCTCCCATTGTGAATCCAGCTGCTGGGCCCAAGGTTCCATCTTAAAGAGCTCGGGTGGATACTCGTTGTCTTCCTTGGCAGACACCATGTTGGAGGACGGTGTTTGTCTGAGCATATTTCTGATGCTGATGACGGAGTCACAGGCTGAAGATTCTGAAGAGTGTGAGTGCTCTTCTTCTTCTTTACCTGAGCTCTCAGGGGTTGTAGGAGGTGTTACATTTTCTAAGCCATGCTTAGTCTTATGATAGTAATCCTCGGGCTTGTCCGTAGGGGAGAAAATTCGTAAAGGCGCCCTTCGGCCTTTGTCGTAGTTTAATCCTTCGGTGACCTCCAAGTTGTATCCCATCTTTTGGATAAGATGCTGCGCATGCGCGTTGTACTGGTAGAGTGACATTCTGCCTATCTCGGATTCTGGTTCTTCTTCTTCTGGGATGAAGGACCGGAGGCCTTCCACTCTGCCGAAGATGATGATCTTATCTCCCTTCTTTCTGGGTAGGACTAAGAAATAAGAATCCTGACTAGGGCAAAGCCGGTGCACGGTGCATGTAGTGGTCACTTGTGTATACAGGTGAAGGCCTAGACCGTGCTCCAGGGAGTATAGTGTACTTATATGCATACGCTCCGAGTAGTTCAAAGATAGTTCTTTATTGAGGAAATAAGATATCTCTTCCGCCGGGATTACATCGTCAGGGGAAGGGATGTTGACATTAGCGGATATATATTCCTCCAGCTCATCTTTCTCCTCGGCTACCCCCAGCGTAAGCGAAGGCTTTGGTGGTTTTTTGCGTAATTTTACCACCAAAGGTCCAAAAATTCCAGTCGCGGTCGGGTCTCCCTTTGGTGGTCGATTCGGCATGTGAAGGCGAACGACCATTGGCTCGGAGGGCGTAGATAGGGCAAAATCTTCTCTTGGTGGTCGATTCGGCCTGCTAAGGCTGACGACCATTGGTTTTGGCGACGCCGAAGGTACTGGAGATTCAGATGTCTTCCCGTGCGATTTGACGATGAGAGGTGTGGCCGCATCGGGAGTGCGAGCCCTGAGGCGGATTCTCATAGGCTCCTCATGTGCTGTTGTGGCCTCGGCTTCATCATCGGTCTTGTTGCTACCTTCATCTTGGCAGAATTTCTTGTAGAGAATCGAGTCGGAGTAGTAGATCTCTATACCCTTAAACGGATCGACGTCAGCGAACTCCGTTTTGACGAAACCGTGTTCGTCTATATATTTTAGGCACTGGTGGAGGGTGGATGGCACGATCCTCTGTTCATGTATCCACGGACTCCCCAACAAGACGTTGTAGGACATATCTACGTCTATGACATAGCAGGTGACTTCTGTTTTTAAGTCGCCGATCTGGCATTCTAAGCGGATTTTACCCAGAGGGTAGCTCCTCCCTTGTTGAAGCCACTAATGGCAATATTGGTGGCCGCCAGACGATGCATCGGGATCTCCAGGGTTTGAAGCAAACTTCTTGGGATGATGCTGTTCGATGATCCTGGGTCAATATGCATTCGGTCCACCTTGATATCGCCAATATACCCGGTGTAGTACAGGGGCCGATCGTGCCTATTGTTCTTGAACAACATGTCCTGTTGCGAGATGATATTAGGTATCGCATCAATGGCGTTGTTGCAATGTGGACAATCAGCAGGATCTTCAGTTGGCGGCTTGCCCTGCACCAGGTAAACATCGACGTTCTGCAGTGCCTCACTCAGGGCAGCCCGAGTGTCTTTAGAGAGCCGCAAAAGCTCAAATAGTGACAATTTTGTGTTGGCTACTTGTGCTAAGATGTCGAAATTATAGGGCCTTTCCAGCCCTTATGGTGCATCCTTGCGCAACGGTTTATCGAAAAGCATGTCCTTCTGTTTGGACTTGTCCATCGGTGGGGGCTGAGATGGCCCGGGACCCGTGGTGGTAGGTGCGACAACCGGAGGAGTATCGCCTTGTGTCGGTTGGTATATTGTGCCTGACCTTGTTGCACTTACTGCCAGTTCTTCAGCAGAGGAGAAATTGTGTAACAGGTCTTGGATTTTCTGCCTTTGGATTTGGCGGTGGAGGATGTTGCAGGCTGTGTCAAGTCTGACACGAGGTCGGATTGGACCTACATGACCTCTCCACGTGGTGTGGCAAGAGGTATTAGCCCGGCCGTCTGGTATCGAGTGGGTGGAAGGTTGACCACTTCCATGGTCGCCTTAGGGACCGAGACTACTCCGTCTTGGGCTTCCGTCGGTGGAAAGTTGCCAAACTAGAGGGATACCATGTTGGCAGCGACTGTGACGTCATTGAAGTCCAGAGAAAGAGCTTTGGTGTCTATCAGACGTTGGATATACCGCTTCAGGGTATAGCACTCCTGCGTCGGGTGATGGACGTAGCGGTGGAAGTGACAGTACTTCGGGTTGGCAATATCCGCCGCCTCAGGCTGACGTCTGACGTCTGGGAGCCGTATTTTGTCTTCCTGCATCAGCATGTCAAAGATAGGTTTGACATCAGCATCTTCGAAAGAGTAAGTCTCCTTAGGTTTTGGAGACTCCGCCAGCTTTTCCTCAGGCTTCTTGGTCAAGGTAGCGACCATAGCCTGTTTTTCCTTTCCGTCGTGGCTGCTATTGCCACCAGTGTTGTTGTTATTGTTGTTGTTGCTGGGATACTTGCCCTTTTTCTCAGCAGTAGGGATGTGGATCCCCAAGTGTCGAGCGTCCTTGAGCTTTTTCTCAGCATTGATAGCACTTACAATAAACGTTGTCCAGTCCTTGAACTGGCTCTCGTCCATCCAGAGGCTGACTGTCGGGAGCATGTTCTTCCGGCACATCTCCATGAGTGTGGCCTCGGGATTACCAGGAGGCAACCTTATTGCAGCTTGACGAACCGCTCGATGTAATTTCTCGTCAGTTCCTTCTCACCCTGGGCAACGTCCATCAGAGAAGACATCGTCGTATCATTTCCTGCTTCATAGAATCTGGTAAGGAACAGACGCTTGATGTCATCGAATGATAAGATACAGTTATCTTCGAGACTGCAGAACCAATCGAAAGCTACCCCTGCCAATGATCTGACGAAGAGCCTGGTAAAGATAGCGTCGCTGCGGGGTAAGTGCCCCATGGTGATCTCGAAGTAGCTCATGATGCGGCCAGGGGAGGACTTCCCATCAAACATGTTAATGTTGAAGGGCTTGTACTTGGGTGGATACGGTACGTCCCTCCACTCTATCGGGTTTGGTTGCCGCACCCCGAGATCACGGAGTGAGTCTCGATTGCTCATGGAGTCTAGGCGAGCCCGAAGTTCTCAGACCTCCCTCCTTGCTTCCTTAGCTTCATCTCCTGCCGAAGGCGCCGACAGGCTAGGTAGGAGAGGATCGCCACCCGCGGGCGGAGCGGTCGTATTTGAATCCCCGTTGGTCCCGGGGTCCAGGTTTGCTTGTCCAGAGGCCCTTGCTTGCTGGGGGGTCATGTTTGCCTTGATTTCCAGCATTGTTTGGGTCAAGGATTGCATCGATGCCCTCATCTATGCATCATGGCCTCGAGGACCTCGAGGCGTTGTCGGTCACCGGGGCCTTCATCATCAGCTATGTAAACCGTCCTTACTTGGGGAGAAACTGATGGGGCAGTTGAGGTTGTGCCTCATGTTTCATACCCATGTAGTAGGTATTCTTCGCGAAGAGCAGGTGACGTTGTATCGTCCTCAGATTCAGAGGGGATATTACCTCCAGTGTAGAAGATAATCTCGTCTTGATAAGGGTAGCTACCCTCAGAGATCTCGGGATCCTTCCCGTGGGGATCATTGTCTCCTTGGACCTTCCCGTGGGGATCATGCTTCCCAGGGCAAACAGGCTACATCCTTAGTTAATATCCAGCATATTATCCTTCTTTAATTGGACCATAAACTGCGGCCTACAACAAGCCTACAACTATAACAAACAAAAAATAGCTGGTGCTCCCCATTCAGTTTGGGCCCTGAGCAGTGGCCCAGACTGCCCTGCGCCAGTGCCGAGCCTGGATGGGGTAACCCTACTTTGCAACTAATTGCACGGACCACTCCTATGTTTTATATTTTCTATAGAAAGTTACAACGTTAACTATCCCTATGCTTAAATTTTTTTTTTTCTATAGGAGAGGGATAACATAGAGATAGTTAATGTAAATAACCCTTAAAACTACCGTTTTCACTCATTTTGAAAACTAAAATGCGTTGGGAACATCATGGGCCTATAACTGAGCTCTTATAGCTATATGGTTGGGACAAATATCACGGCCCTCAAATTGAGTATTAACTGTTCTACAAAATGAGCTCCTATCTTTTGAATGTCTAATCTAGAAATTGGGATGAGCCTCACTATTGATTTACGATTGATGCTCTTACAAGATCCTATTTCACTTCCAATGAACCTTAAGATGACTTTGTATTTTAAAAAATCCTAGAGTAACTTGAGTTACTAATTTTTAAAATTCGGCAATAAAAAATTGTTAGATTACATCCAGCATCTCAAACTCTTGAATTTTTTTAAGGACCTAAGCAGAAAAAGTAGGTATACTTTCAAGAAACTATACAGAAAAATATATTCATATGTCATAACCATATTGTAAGTTCTTATTTTGAGTTCCTATCTCAATTTATGTAATCGAAGTGTTGTATGTTCACCTCTTCGCCATCTCACGGCGGTTTGGTTCTTATGAAGAGACTTGGTCAAAATTTCAATAGTCGTCTAACAACAAGCACATATTTCAATAGGGAGAGGGATACGAAAAGGAGCGAACGATCTGTCAGCTAGCTAGAGAGGGTTACCCTCACGGGAACCCGAACAATCTTTCCCACAAATTAGTATCTATCAATCAAATAAAATGGATCATCATGTTATCATGATAAGATGCAATCAAGAATTTCATTATATCCCTTCCTTGTAAAAGTAAAATCATTCTATTTTGTATGGTATCCAATCAAAGACCGGCTTTCGCAAGCTTGTAGCGTCAGTTTCATTTGTGGGTCCGTTCTCTCAGGTACCTTCTGTTGATGTGGGGGACAATGCGTCGATCTGAAGGAAGAGGAGCCGTTACGAGAACAAAGAATAGAACTTGGCAAGAATGAGCTCGCTCCGAAGGACCGTAGAACTGATGACGCTTCTAAACAACTCGGCATAAGAGAAGAGGCCTATGTATTTGCATGACCCCTGCGAATTTGACCCTACCTACATCCGGAGCCAATCCCCTATGGTGATAACACAATGAATTTTAGACAGCATGATCTACCAAGTCTCTGTTTTTTTTTTCTAGAGGCAAAAAATTATGTACCTTCACCTTACAAGAGGCAAGGGTCTGAATATTTATTGCTTAATAGGTACCCTACGTTGTTTACTTGCCTTTGGTTTCTACTGTGTCATATTGTTATATACCAACTGCTCCTATAGTGTTTTATATAGAAACTGCTCATATTATCACGGTTACACAGCATGAGCTTGCTTACATTGAAGTCCCTAGCAAACATTATAGCGCAGGCGAGCGCGCACAACCTCTTTCTTTTATGCCACGTTGAAACTTATTCCCTCCATTATTTGGATACAAAAAAAAGGAGAGAAAAATGATTTCCGAAAAAAGAAAATGAGGAGAAAAATGGTTTCCCACCCATCCAAAGATTTACTTTCCCATTCTAAGTATTAACTTTTCCTTCCAATTTTCTTGTCCTGAAAAAAAATTGATGAAAATTATAATTATTCAAAGAAAAGAAAAGAATCAAAAATTTGATTTCCTTTCCCCGAACCAAAGATCCATCGTAATCGGGGCAGCTATGGTTCATAAGATACCGAATGCAACATATTTGGAAATTCTCGGGTGAAGTTATGGCACCAACACGGTTATGAATACAACCAAAAGCTTATTTATACATATTTAATACATCATATGCATGTTTTTGGTAGTAAATATTTTCCAAGGAGTTGTATAAATGATCGATGTAACTAAAAGTTTCTTGCATCTCAATTACGTTTTGACACAATCACGGTCGTGGTTCTCTTTGGAGCCTAAACATAGGTGAAGGACGAACCGTATCCAGCATGAGTGTAATAAGTATCATGTCTGATACATATAGGATATGGATACGGACACAGTTCTCCAAAGGAGTATCCGTGCAACTAAGTTTCATGTCCAACCAAACACAGCCTTATCAATGATGCTTTCTTTCATATGACTCGTGTATGCTTCTCTTTTCTAATCATCTCTAATATGAATATGATGATTTATGATTCATAATCCAATCCAACCTACTAATAATAACTCTGAAACAAAGCCATCCTAACTCAAAATAAACCTAAGCAGAAATTGTTACCGAAAATTGCAAACGCAGATTTCTGGCACATCCAACTTTGACAAGGGTACACCTGTTTAGAATAGGTGAAGCTTCCCCTACAAATGGAAGACCTTGGTATAAAGAAAAGACTGAACACTTCAGTACCAAAAGACGTTGGTTGTCAAATTCTATTGGCATGGAATTAGAAGCATTCTCAGATAAATCACATCTTCGACGCGTTAGGAAACCTTTGTTCTCATAGTAAGGTCCTTCAAGTTAGAAACCCTAGTAAATTAGTCATACCTGGTCATGGTTGACAATTACCCATGAGTAACTATGGCCTTCAAACCTTTCGCCATAGAACTAAGCACACTCTACTTTGGACAGGATGCTCGCAAGAGGATACAAGATGCATGCAAGGTCGACCTGCGAAGAATGGCAGTGCAGTGACAGTATATCGTGATATAGTTTATAAAATAATCAGGCTGATTGTTCAATAAAATGAAGCATGAGTGGCGAAGATATGAAATATACCTCTACATAGCTACTGCAAGCAAATCTCCAGCAAGTCATTATTACCAACAATTTTGTTTAGCATCCCAAAAATTTATATTCATATCATCACCAAATTAAATTCAATCTATTGTCTAATAGCTTCATAAATATTCTATAAAAACCCTTATGCATTGAGATTTTCCCCTTCTTTTTTGATCTTGGATCTGCTACGGAACCTTGGATTCCTAGGTTACAATAAGAGGATGGAATTAGGATATGAAGTTCAAGAGAACAGAAGCTTTAGCAACAAGGGGAGATAAGACTAAGAGAGGATTGGAGAAAGAGATGGATACAAATACAGAAGTAGAGAACAAATTGTTAACTTCAAATTTGCAAAAGCGTGCTTTGATATTTCTGATTATTTGGGTCTTTTTTGCAATGTTATAAAAAGCGCTAGGCGGAATCGGTGCGCCAAAGGGCCGCCTAGCGCCTATGCCGCCTAGGCGGGCGCCTAGGCCGCCTAGGCGGCCGAACAGATAAAAATAAAAAAAATTTGAAAATTTTATTTTTTTAGTTTTAAATTTTTAAAAATTTTTGAAATTTTTTTAATATTTAGATTTTTTTTCTTGATATTTTGAATTTTTATTGCATTTCTTTTAAAAAATTTTGAATTTTGAATTTTTTTTTTGGAATTTGAACTTTTTTTGAATATTTTTTGCAATTTCAAATCTGAAATTTCAAATTTCAAAATTGAATTTTAAATTTTTTGCCTTGGCCGAACTGGGCCGCCTAGGCCCGAACAGGCGCCTAGGAGGCCGAATTGGCCTAATTCGATGCGGTGGGCGGCCGCCTAGCCCGATTTTTAGAACACTGCTTTTTTGGTCTATACCTAATTGGCTTTCTAGTTTCTAGGTTCTGCTGGAAACTCTTTGAGAAAAGAGGTATTTCATATTACAATAACCATAGTGAAAATCAATACAGATTTGGGGACCCTTTGCGAAGATCACCCTTCCTTTGTATTCTCCATCTTCAACACTCCTCTTGTCAGTCAGCCCTCCCTATATCTTTGCGAAAATCAATACGCATCCCAAGCCTTTCCCTGATGCGTCACTGTAGATCACATAACCTCCTGATCCTGACGGAATAGTCAATACTGGTGCTGTAGTCAGTCGCTTCTCAACTCTTCAAAGGCGGCTTGACAATCGTCGGTCCATATAAATTCTTGATCCTTACAGATCAAACGAGTCATAGGTGCCGCTATCCTTGAGAAGTTTTCCACGAACCGTCGGTAATATCCAGCAAGTCCAAGAAAACTTCTCGCCTCTGCGGCTGATTTAGGAACAGACCATGTCTCAACTGCGGAGATCTTCTCTGGATCAACAGAAATACCATCTCCTGTAACAACATGCCCAAGAAATGAAACTCTGTCCAAGAAGAACTCACATTTGCTGAGCTTTGTGTATAACTGCTCTCTCCTCAAAGTATCTAGAACAATCCACAGATGCTTCTCGTGCTCCTCGTGGCTCTTCGAATAGACAAGTATATCATCTATGAAGACGACCACGAACTGGTCCAAGTACTGGTGGAAGACTCGATTCATCAAGTCCATGAAGATCGCTGGAGCATTGGTCAATCCAAATGGCATGACCAAAAACTCGTAGTGCCTATATCTTGTTCTGAATGCGGTCTTCGGAATGTCCTGCTTTCATACCTTCACCTGGTGATATCCCGATCTCAAATCTATCTTCGAGAACACCTTGGCTCTACTGAGTTGATCAAATAAGTCATCAATGCGTGGCAATGGATATTTGTTCTTCACAGTCACTGCATTCAAGGCTCTGTAGTCAATGCACATACGCACTGACCCGTCCTTCTTGGGTACAAATAACACTGGTGCTCCCCAGGGTGATGCACTCGGTCGGATGAAACCTTTCTCCTCTAGTTCTTTCAACTGTGCCTTCAGCTCATCCATTTCCTTCTTCACCAGTCTGTAAACATGTGATGCTATAGGTGCTGCTCCGGGTGCTAGTTCAATTGAAAACTCTACGTCTCTGTCCGGGGGTAGTCCTGACAATTCCTCTGGAAAGACGTCTTGAAATTCTGAAATAATAGGATGATAGACAATATCGTCCATTGCGAGCTGCATACCATCAAGGATTTCTGTGGATCCTCTTACAAACTCAAGTTTAGGTTGGCCTGGTACCTTAAAAAGAATGCTTCCTCCAAAACAATCGAAGAAAGCGTGGTACTTGCTTAGCCAGTCCATTCCAAGCACAATATCAAAAGATGGCATAGGAAGGACTAAAAGTTGGGCGTTCATCTCTCTGCCACGTATCACTATAGGTCCCGATCTACAAATTCGGGTAACTGGTACAACTCCTCCTCCGGTAAGAATTCTAACACAACTAGATAAAGGTGTAGAAGCAATATTGTGTTTGGCAATAAAACTAGATGATATGAATGACTGGATGGCTCCCGTATCAAACAATGTCACAGCAGGAAAAGTAAAAGCAAGAGTAATACCTGTTATGACATCTACCTCATGATCCATGTCATCTACCTCCAATGCAAAAGCTCGCCCGTTCCTTTGCGGCTGTCCATGTCCAGCCCTCATATACTGATCCTCCTGGGTAGGTAGCGGTGGTCCTCTCTGAAATCCTCCTGCTACTGGGGGTCGAGGTACTCCCGGTCTAACCATCTGCTATGCTGGCTTCGATGTTGGAAGCGCTAGTCTTTGAACTGGCGGTGGAAGTGTCTACTGCATTTGGCAGTCTTTCGCCAGGTGTTGTCCAGAGCCACATATCATACACTGATCCAAGCGGGTCCGACAATCTCTCGAAATATGTCCGATCCTCCCACAATAATTACATTGGGGTTTCTCCGAAATCTGGTATGGTCCGGCTCTGTGTTGCTGATGCTGCTGTGCCAAGGGACGTCTGATAGGTCCTCCCTGTTGTGTCCTGGCTGGTCCCTGCTGTATCCTTGCTGATCCTTGTTGTGTCCTCAGCTGATCTCCTTTTCCTCTGCTGATGGTTTCTTGCAATCTGGCTTCTGTCAGTAACTCGGCATAAGAGATCCGGGACTGTGAGCTTGTATAATGTTGGAGCTCCTGGGTCAGTCCGCGATGAAACCTCTTAGCCTTAGCCAAGTCATCTGGTATCAAAGCAGCGCAATATTTGCTGAGTCGACTAAACTCGGCATCATATTCGTCAACTGTTCGATTCCCTTGCTCTAGGTGAAGAAACTGATCCTACAAGGTATCTCTGATGGTATCCGGGAAATACTTTCCCTCGAAGCACTCCAAGAACTGCTTCCAAGTCTGGTATGTGCCCAACTGGCGCTCCATGGATTCCCACCAGTGATGAGCATTACCCTCTAAAAGCGTCCGTACACCCGTCATCCATAGGTCCATAGGTAACTGCGATACCTCCAGTAGCTTCTGCGTGTGAGTGATCCAGTTGGTAGTCTCCTCCGGGCTCTCAGTGCCCTTGTACGACCTCAGACCCATCTGAATAAAGTCCTTTACTGAACCAACTCTAGCTCGAGGTACTGGAGCTAGTGCTTGAGTTGGTACAGTAGCCTGTGCAGCCATCCTCTCAAGTGCTGCCAAAAATTCTTGCCTCTGCTCGGCTGCCTGCTGCCTCTGTTCCTGTATCATCATCTGAAAGAATTGGAACATCTGCGCTTGGCCATCTTGCGGTACTGGGAAAGCTGGAAGGTTCCCAATAGGTGAAGCTGGAAGGTCAGATAGAATTGGAGTGTGAGTCTGTCCATCTGGCCCCGGAAGCCTAGGAATTGTTGGGGTCCCTCCTTGAGTCTGACCATTGACTCCGGAAGTTGTGTCGCCATCGGCGGCAGTACATCCATTTTGCATATCCATCTCTCTGCAGGTGATGTACGAAACGATTAGAAGAAGTACATGAATCAAACATGATGCAAGTATTAAATAGGAAGGATGAGTTTCAGTCAAGCGTGGATAAGATCCTTATACTCTATTCCTATACGCAGGCTTGTTCGGTACAGTGACGTAACCGAGACAATATATTCTCGACCTGGATGGGCCACCACCAAAAATATGTCACGCCCCAGTCCCAAAAATACGTAGGACTAGGAATACGTAACACGCCAGCCGTATGTATACGAACTCCAATATATGGAAAGCATATACACACGTAGGTTGTATATGAATATCCAATCCACAGTGGTAATATACTGTCACAACAAGTTACACGCAATCTATATCTCATCCACAGCACAAATAATAGATAAATAAAAATCAATAACTGAATATCAAATAAGCAGTCTCAAAGTATGATAGTCGAATGAAAACAAATCCACTGCAAATCGACTATAATAAAGTACTAAAGAGAGAAGAGAATAACTCCAATATAAGAATAAATGTCTCAAAAAGAATAACAACTAGAATCTCTAAACAGCTGCAACGAATCACATATAATCCGAAGGTAAGATCTCCTCAGACTGATAGGTAGCGTCCGGTCCAGGTCTATACTCCCGCGGATACTCCTGCTATCTATATCTGGAAAGGTACCAAGTCCTCAGAGGGACGTAACAAGATACATATAAATATGCCAATAAAGTACTGAAAGTAAACATCCAATGGGGTCGCCTAACCGTCTAAGTGAATGCAGTTAAGAACGACTTTTCCCACAAGTGAGCTATCTGGCTGAAAACTGGGATTTGGCATGGTTCTCTATTGGAGATCCAGGGGCCTAAAATGCACGTCGTCTTTTGAACGCCGGTGGCCCGCCTGATAGTATATAATATATAGTGGTCATCAACACCCGTATCTCCGACGGAGAATCCGGGCGCACAATAGAAAAAGTACAAAGGAGCTCAAATGCGGTACTTGTTGTTCTCCCTACCCCATGCTCTAAGCATGTCACATCCATAACACGATAATACCTCTAATAACTGCCAGGTCTGCTAGCATACAAAGTTTCTAAGGCAGTTATCCCTTGCGCACGTCCCACACGTACCGATGATCAGTCAATACGTAAGTCCGTGATCTATATGAGACTCACTGTCACGCCCCAGTCCCAAAATACCAAGGGACTAGACACGTGGCAATGGCCAGCAGCACACACCGATGGACAAACCCAATTTAATGGATCCATCGGGGCATGCTTAAGCTGTAATATAACAATAAGTAGGTCCAATGATGTCACCACCCCATTTTCAGATCCGGGTATTTTTTTTTATTTTTAATTTAGTTAATTGTGGATTATTTATATTTAATTGTATTTATATTTAATTAGTGATTGTATTATTTTTTTATTATTTTTATTTTGATTGTTTTAGGGTTTTGGCTAGCCTGGACCCATGTCAGACCCTAGTGGACCCATGTCCGACCCAGCCCACACCCTTGTGAGAATTATTTTAGGGCTTAGAATATTTATTTTATTTTTAGGAAGTTAGTTGGAGAGATTTGGAACTAGTTTGAGTGCATTTGGAGCCCCGAAACCCAAAACCGAGTTACGGGAGGGCATTTTGGACATTGGAGACTTGTGGAACCCTTTTAATCACTTGGCCGGCCCTATTTCCAGCCCCATTCCCGTGTGAACCAGCAGCCACTCCTTCACATTCTCATCTTCTTCTTCTTCTTCTTCTCCACTCATTTTTCTTCTTCCTTTCTCCTTCCTACTTCAAGTAAGTTCACTTTTCTTCCTTCTTTCTTCCATTCCTTCTTCTTTATGTAACCCTAACCCTAGATCTTTCCCTAACCTAGGTGGGTAGAGCCTAGATTTGGTGTTGGAGCTTGGATTTGAGGCTTGGAGCTTGTAGGAGGTGAATTTGGAGAGATTTGGAGATTTTGGCTTGGGATTCCAACTCCCAAGAGGTAAACCCTAAATTTCCTCTTGTAATTACTCTTTTATAGTGTAATTAATATTTTAGAACCTTCCTAGACCCGTAGGCTACCCGTGGGAGGAAGTTGGAACTAGTTTGGTTGGGTTTAGAGACTTTGACATTAGGTTTTGTGTCGATTTCGGGTGGAATCCGAATTTGGCCCAATTTTGGGTAATGCCCTAGGTTAGATGGACCTAGGTAGACGTTGTCGGGTGTCGTGAGGGTGAGTGCGTGTCTCCGTTTGGACACGGGAAGCCGCGTCGCGGAGAAACGGGCGTTTCGGGCGAAATTGGGGCTTTTCGTCGTCGCCGATTCTAAGTGCGTGTGCGTTTCCGCCACGGGCCTAGAATCGACGCGGGAGCGCATTTTCTAGGATCTAGGCATCGTGTAGAGCGCGTGGGTAAATTTTGGGCCGATTCCGAGTTCGTTTGGTGTGCGTTTCAGGAGGTTTTCCGAGCCGCGCACCACGTGTTCGTCGAAATGACCGAACGGCCATTTCGACTTGGTTTCCTCGTTTCGGCTTTGTGCGCGCGTTGGGTTAGTATCGGGGAGTGTGTGCTAGAGGTTTCGAGTTATATTTTATATATTTTAGGGCGTTGGTGAGTGTCGGGGTCGTTGGGCGTGCGTAGGTGGGGCGTTGTGAGCGTTGTGTGTTGTGTTGTGTTAGTGTTTGTGTCTATATTTATATATGTGTATATATATATTGTGTGTGTGTTTTTATATATATATTTATATATATATGTGTGGTTATGTGTTTGTGAGCGTGTTAGGGAGTGCTTGTGTGAGTGTGTAGGTGAGTGTGTGAGTGAGTGCTTGTGTGAGTGTGTAGGTGAGTGTGTGTGAGTGTGAGTGAGTGTTTATAGGTATATACATATGAGTTTATATATATGTATATATATTTGTATATATATGTATGAGTGTTTATGTGTGTGCTAGTGTGTGTGAGAGTGTGTGTGTGAGGGTGTGTGCTAGTGTGAGTGAGTGTGTGTGAGTGAGGATATATAGATATTAGTATATATGTTAGTGTGTGTGTGTGTGTAGATGTATAGATATATATGTGTGTATATATATATAGATATGTATATATATTTATGTGTGTGTGTTGATAGTGTTGTGAGTGTGTGTGTGTATTAGTGTGTGAGTGTGCTAGTGTGTGTGTGTTAGGGTGTGTAGATGAGAGTTATATATATATAGATATTTAGTTATATATATATAGATATAGATGTGTATATATATATATAGATATATATATATATGTGTATATATAGGAGTGTGTGTGTGTGTATGAGAGAAGAGAGGGGGGGGGGGGCAGAATTCTGGAGCAGCAGCAGCAGCTTCAGCTGCAGTAGCTGCAGCAGCAGCAAAGCTGCAGTAGCAGCAGCTAGCAGCAGCATAGCAGCCATAGCAGGTGCAGTAGCAGCAAAAGCAGTGGCAGCAGCAGCAAAAGCAGGTGCAGTAGCAGCAAAAGCAGTGGCAGCAGCATGGGCAGCAGCATCAGCAAGCATAGAGGAGCAGCAGCACATGTAGGAGCAGTAGCAGTAGCAAGCAGTGAGGTAGTAGGGAGATAGATTGATAGGGTGTATATATATATCTAGATAGTTAGATAAATAACTAGATAGATATTAGATAGTGAATAAGATTGATAGATATTATAGATTGTTAGATAGATAGCTAGCTAGATTCATAAGATAGATAGATATATCTATAAATAGATAGTATGTTAGATAGATGGATAGATTGATAGATATATATGCTAGATTAATAGATAGATAGAGTACTAGGTAGATTAGATAGTTAGTTAAATAGATAGACATATAGATAATTACATAGATAGATAGTTAAGTTATTAGTTAGATATTGGGTTGATAGTTAGGTAAATAAGATAGATAGGTAGTTAGTAGATACATAGATAGATAAATCTATCTATGGATTGATAGATAGGTAGGTATTTGGTAGATACCTATATATATATATATATATATATATATATATATATATACCTAGAGCTAGATATATATATTATAGTTAGATGTATATATATGTGTGTAGGTAAGGTAAAGGGTATATATGTAATGTGTGTGGATAAATATATACATAGGTACATATATGCTTAGATATATATAAATATGATAGATATATATATTATCTAGCCTAGATTAATAACTAGGTATATATTCAATAGCTAGATAGCTAGTTAGAGGGGTTTTAGAGCGAAACCTCAATATCTTGAGATACCAAGGTATTTCAATACCTTAAGATAACTAAGGTATTGGGTTTCGAGCGGGGTTTTTGAGCAATAGCCTAGGAATAGTATTGGAGTGATTTTTATAGGTATATGTGTATATATTTACGCGTGCTAGCATAGGTTTTAGCGGGTTTAGGCGGGGTGCGTGGCCTAGGTTGAGGTATCGGATACCGAGGGTATCCCGGTATCTCAAGGAGGCGAGTTTGTGAGTTTTCTAGCTTAATGACCTCGGTTTGACCTAGAATTTCAGGAGCACCCTAGTTTGACCCAGACTTGACCGTAGTTGACTCGGTTGACCGCCAAAGTCAACTTTTGACCTAGTTTTGACCTAGAGTTGACTTTTTGGACCCAGAGTTGACTTTTTGACCCAGATTTCACCGGTTTGACCCGTTTGACCTAGAACGACCCTAGAAACCTATTTTTAATTATTTTATATCTGTTTAACTCATTAGAACCCTGTTTAACCTTGCTTTTCGCATTAGGTCCTTGCGACACCGGTTCGGATCGCCAGTTGCTCAGGACGTCAGGCGAGTACATTCTCTGATAGTTTTCATTATTTGATGATTATTATGATTCAGCTTCTAGTATAGTATCATCTGATTATTCTGGCACAACACGGGACACTGATTGATATTTCTGGATTCATTTACTTGCGACACGTACATTTCATGTTTCTGGCCTCTATTCTGGAATCACTACTGGCATCACCTACAGGCATCACTACAGGCATCATTCATGTTCAGGCTGGACTCATCTTGATTTGCGTGTCGGGTCTTGGATCCACTTGTATTAGTCGGGGCGGGGAAATACTCGAGTAGACATGTAAACATTCCTATCTGGCATCATCAGGAATCACTCCCTCTGGTCTAATCTGGAATGATAGCAGCCGCGCACCCAGTGCGCGGTGAGCCGTACTTACCCCTAGCCGTTTACATGTCGAAACAAGTATTTCAAAGACACCGAGTTCATTCTTTATAGTCTGGACTCTCATGCATTTCTTGACTTGTCTCACTTACATGTTTCTAGACTTGACTCACTACATGTTTTTCATGCTGGACTCACTACACGTTCATGTGCACGGACTTGATCTTAGCTTAGATTTTCTGTATCTTGTAGTTATTACTATCTTGCTCTGATATCCATGCATCTTTACCTTTATGCACCAGTGACTTACATATTTTCTTGTTCATACTTGCTCCATTTTTCTTGCTACTTGCTATAACTGTTTTATAGTTTTTATCATTTAAATGGAACTGCTGTTAGAGATGTACTTGCTCCAGTCCTGACTGGACATATTTTTTCCAGAGTATCCGGAGGATTGGTGTCCGACTTTCTATGGACCTGAGCCTGTCGATGGTGCAGACAGGGACCCTCTAGTTTAGAGGTGATTTCCGGGTTGGTAGCCGGGATCACTAGGATCTTATTGTTGTTTTTATTAGCTTTTAGCACCGGATTTGTCTCCGGTTTTGGATTGAGACCTTGTTTGTATATTATTTTGATGTATTGTTGTATTATTATTATTATTGATGTTGTGGTTGTTGTAGTAGTAGTTGGTGGTTAGACTTTATAGTTGTTAGTCTTCTTTGTTATCTATCGTGCTTAGATTCGTGATTGAGTACTTGAGATTATCTTTTGTTATTGCTCCTCCGTTTGGAGTTGAGATCTTGACAGGTTTATATTTTGATTGTGTGGTTGCCCTCCTTTTGGAGAGGTCATGCCCGATTTTTGTGTGAGATTATTACCTAGATAGTTGACCTAGACAGCGTTCTACCGCCGATGCTGCGGCGTAGGCTGGACGTACCCACGACTCATGCCCGATTTTCCGGGTGCGGGTCGTGACACGTTTTTGGTGGCGGCCCCATGCAGGTCTCGATTCGCAATTAGTGCGATGTCGTGGTGGTACAACAACTTAGTTGTACTGCTGCAAGCCTGCTATAGGAACTAGGATCTAGGATGAGAGTGTACTCAATCACGACTAGGAACAATTCCAATCTAATTATTCTGAAATTGCTTCTTTTGAAATATTACTGTCCTTCTTTGATAATATCGTATCTTGCGCCGTATTGACTTCTTTTGATCTGTGTTCAGGATGCCTCCGAAGACACGATCCCATCGTACCGTTCCAGCAGTTGCCTCGGAGAGATCTGCTACCTCTCGTCCAGCTCGTATTCAGGCAGCTGCTACCGCTCCACTCACCACTCCTGCGGTTGAGGGAGCCTCTGTTTCTCTCGGGGATCCTTCTCCACTTATCGATCCGAGGACTACCCCAGTCGTTCCGGTGGTTCCTCCACCACTTCCTGCTCCAGTAGATGCCGTGCAGTTGTTTGCCTTCTTCAGGGAGATGATGGACGCGCAGCACCGTCAGGTGGATGTGATGAGATTGGGCATTGAGAACGCCCACCAGGTGGCCATGACGGCAGTGGATAGGGTGGCACAGAATCAGCCACAGGCAGATCAGATTCAGTGCCCGAGGCAGGGCAGTATCATTGACTTTCAGAGGATGCGGCCCAAGGAGTTCCGTGGTACAGAAGGGATCCTGTACGCGGATGACTGGATAGAGCAGATTGAGGGGATCTTCAGGCTAGCGCAGATTCCGGACAGCATGCAGATAGAGGCAGCGGGCAGTCAGATGTTCGACCTCGCTTTGACATGGTATCGCACAGATACGAGGATTGCAGCGCCAGGGCTTACTTGGGAGGCTTTCAAGAGGCTTTTCAAGGAGAAGTTTTTCCCAGATGTGGCGCTCAGTGCTTTGGAGAGCCAGTTCGAGGCACTCGTCCAGGGGAGCATGACGGTGGATGAGTACGCAGCAGAGTTCTGCCGTCTGGGCAGATTTGTAGATGGCTTGAGTGAGGCAGCCAAGGCGAGAAAGTTTCGCAAGGGCTTGGTTATGGCGGTCAAGTCTTTGACCAGGAGCGATCGCGAGGCGACTTTTGAGCAGATAGTAGGAGATGCTCAGAGAGCAGAGGATGACTTGGAGCTCAAGTCCAAGAGAGGCAGGGATGATTCAGGCAGTGCCAGTGGTAGTGCGGGACCAGCTAAGCGTCCCTATGTGCAGAAGGCAGCGCAGCAGGGTCAGGATCAGAGAGCGCCCACTTGTGCCTACTGCAGGAAGGCAGGACACACTTGGGATGTTTGTAGGAGGAGGCTGAAGGTGTGTTTGTTCTGTGGATCTGCTGCTCACCATATGCGAGATTGCCCCACTGCACCTCCATTGGGTGGAGCACAGGATCAGAGAGTTGGAGCTAGGCCATCTGTGGCACAGCATCAGGCCCCGCACCAGCAGAGGGATACACCCCAGCAGGGCAGGGCTTATGCGTTGACGGTCGAGGAGGCCGATGCTACGGATGTCGGGTTAGCAGGTCTGTCTCTTGTTTCTTCTTCCTGTCCTTTTCCATTCCTGTGGTGTGCTTCATTAGTACCTGTTAGACTTTTTTCTTTGTGCTGTGGTAGATAGTGTAGTAACCCTGATTGAGACTGTGATAACACGACCAGTAGGACCCTGATCTTGTATGTTGTTTAGGTAGAATTTCTTGACTGTGATTGTTGGGGGTTTGACCTAGAGAGATTGTGATTGACTTTAAATTTCGAGGACGAAATTTTCTAAGGAGGATAGGCTTGTCACCACCCCATTTTCAGATCCGGGTATTTTTTTTTATTTTTAATTTAGTTAATTGTGGATTATTTATATTTAATTGTATTTATATTTAATTAGTGATTGTATTATTTTTTTATTATTTTTATTTTGATTGTTTTAGGGTTTTGGCTAGCCTGGACCCATGTCAGACCCTAGTGGACCCATGTCCGACCCAGCCCACACCCTTGTGAGAATTATTTTAGGGCTTAGAATATTTATTTTATTTTTAGGAAGTTAGTTGGAGAGATTTGGAACTAGTTTGAGTGCATTTGGAGCCCCGAAACCCAAAACCGAGTTACGGGAGGGCATTTTGGACATTGGAGACTTGTGGAACCCTTTTAATCACTTGGCCGGCCCTATTTCCAGCCCCATTCCCGTGTGAACCAGCAGCCACTCCTTCACATTCTCATCTTCTTCTTCTTCTTCTTCTCCACTCATTTTTCTTCTTCCTTTCTCCTTCCTACTTCAAGTAAGTTCACTTTTCTTCCTTCTTTCTTCCATTCCTTCTTCTTTATGTAACCCTAACCCTAGATCTTTCCCTAACCTAGGTGGGTAGAGCCTAGATTTGGTGTTGGAGCTTGGATTTGAGGCTTGGAGCTTGTAGGAGGTGAATTTGGAGAGATTTGGAGATTTTGGCTTGGGATTCCAACTCCCAAGAGGTAAACCCTAAATTTCCTCTTGTAATTACTCTTTTATAGTGTAATTAATATTTTAGAACCTTCCTAGACCCGTAGGCTACCCGTGGGAGGAAGTTGGAACTAGTTTGGTTGGGTTTAGAGACTTTGACATTAGGTTTTGTGTCGATTTCGGGTGGAATCCGAATTTGGCCCAATTTTGGGTAATGCCCTAGGTTAGATGGACCTAGGTAGACGTTGTCGGGTGTCGTGAGGGTGAGTGCGTGTCTCCGTTTGGACACGGGAAGCCGCGTCGCGGAGAAACGGGCGTTTCGGGCGAAATTGGGGCTTTTCGTCGTCGCCGATTCTAAGTGCGTGTGCGTTTCCGCCACGGGCCTAGAATCGACGCGGGAGCGCATTTTCTAGGATCTAGGCATCGTGTAGAGCGCGTGGGTAAATTTTGGGCCGATTCCGAGTTCGTTTGGTGTGCGTTTCAGGAGGTTTTCCGAGCCGCGCACCACGTGTTCGTCGAAATGACCGAACGGCCATTTCGACTTGGTTTCCTCGTTTCGGCTTTGTGCGCGCGTTGGGTTAGTATCGGGGAGTGTGTGCTAGAGGTTTCGAGTTATATTTTATATATTTTAGGGCGTTGGTGAGTGTCGGGGTCGTTGGGCGTGCGTAGGTGGGGCGTTGTGAGCGTTGTGTGTTGTGTTGTGTTAGTGTTTGTGTCTATATTTATATATGTGTATATATATATTGTGTGTGTGTTTTTATATATATATTTATATATATATGTGTGGTTATGTGTTTGTGAGCGTGTTAGGGAGTGCTTGTGTGAGTGTGTAGGTGAGTGTGTGAGTGAGTGCTTGTGTGAGTGTGTAGGTGAGTGTGTGTGAGTGTGAGTGAGTGTTTATAGGTATATACATATGAGTTTATATATATGTATATATATTTGTATATATATGTATGAGTGTTTATGTGTGTGCTAGTGTGTGTGAGAGTGTGTGTGTGAGGGTGTGTGCTAGTGTGAGTGAGTGTGTGTGAGTGAGGATATATAGATATTAGTATATATGTTAGTGTGTGTG
The DNA here is from genome assembly GCA_036927795.1 of Iris macrosiphon. Taxonomy (NCBI): domain Eukaryota; kingdom Viridiplantae; phylum Streptophyta; class Magnoliopsida; order Asparagales; family Iridaceae; genus Iris; species Iris macrosiphon. Next base: position 71,604 of record JAYESA010000027.1, on the reverse strand, counting down.
TGTGTGTAGATGTATAGATATATATGTGTGTATATATATATAGATATGTATATATATTTATGTGTGTGTGTTGATAGTGTTGTGAGTGTGTGTGTGTATTAGTGTGTGAGTGTGCTAGTGTGTGTGTGTTAGGGTGTGTAGATGAGAGTTATATATATATAGATATTTAGTTATATATATATAGATATAGATGTGTATATATATATATAGATATATATATATATGTGTATATATAGGAGTGTGTGTGTGTGTATGAGAGAAGAGAGGGGGGGGGGGGCAGAATTCTGGAGCAGCAGCAGCAGCTTCAGCTGCAGTAGCTGCAGCAGCAGCAAAGCTGCAGTAGCAGCAGCTAGCAGCAGCATAGCAGCCATAGCAGGTGCAGTAGCAGCAAAAGCAGTGGCAGCAGCAGCAAAAGCAGGTGCAGTAGCAGCAAAAGCAGTGGCAGCAGCATGGGCAGCAGCATCAGCAAGCATAGAGGAGCAGCAGCACATGTAGGAGCAGTAGCAGTAGCAAGCAGTGAGGTAGTAGGGAGATAGATTGATAGGGTGTATATATATATCTAGATAGTTAGATAAATAACTAGATAGATATTAGATAGTGAATAAGATTGATAGATATTATAGATTGTTAGATAGATAGCTAGCTAGATTCATAAGATAGATAGATATATCTATAAATAGATAGTATGTTAGATAGATGGATAGATTGATAGATATATATGCTAGATTAATAGATAGATAGAGTACTAGGTAGATTAGATAGTTAGTTAAATAGATAGACATATAGATAATTACATAGATAGATAGTTAAGTTATTAGTTAGATATTGGGTTGATAGTTAGGTAAATAAGATAGATAGGTAGTTAGTAGATACATAGATAGATAAATCTATCTATGGATTGATAGATAGGTAGGTATTTGGTAGATACCTATATATATATATATATATATATATATATATATATACCTAGAGCTAGATATATATATTATAGTTAGATGTATATATATGTGTGTAGGTAAGGTAAAGGGTATATATGTAATGTGTGTGGATAAATATATACATAGGTACATATATGCTTAGATATATATAAATATGATAGATATATATATTATCTAGCCTAGATTAATAACTAGGTATATATTCAATAGCTAGATAGCTAGTTAGAGGGGTTTTAGAGCGAAACCTCAATATCTTGAGATACCAAGGTATTTCAATACCTTAAGATAACTAAGGTATTGGGTTTCGAGCGGGGTTTTTGAGCAATAGCCTAGGAATAGTATTGGAGTGATTTTTATAGGTATATGTGTATATATTTACGCGTGCTAGCATAGGTTTTAGCGGGTTTAGGCGGGGTGCGTGGCCTAGGTTGAGGTATCGGATACCGAGGGTATCCCGGTATCTCAAGGAGGCGAGTTTGTGAGTTTTCTAGCTTAATGACCTCGGTTTGACCTAGAATTTCAGGAGCACCCTAGTTTGACCCAGACTTGACCGTAGTTGACTCGGTTGACCGCCAAAGTCAACTTTTGACCTAGTTTTGACCTAGAGTTGACTTTTTGGACCCAGAGTTGACTTTTTGACCCAGATTTCACCGGTTTGACCCGTTTGACCTAGAACGACCCTAGAAACCTATTTTTAATTATTTTATATCTGTTTAACTCATTAGAACCCTGTTTAACCTTGCTTTTCGCATTAGGTCCTTGCGACACCGGTTCGGATCGCCAGTTGCTCAGGACGTCAGGCGAGTACATTCTCTGATAGTTTTCATTATTTGATGATTATTATGATTCAGCTTCTAGTATAGTATCATCTGATTATTCTGGCACAACACGGGACACTGATTGATATTTCTGGATTCATTTACTTGCGACACGTACATTTCATGTTTCTGGCCTCTATTCTGGAATCACTACTGGCATCACCTACAGGCATCACTACAGGCATCATTCATGTTCAGGCTGGACTCATCTTGATTTGCGTGTCGGGTCTTGGATCCACTTGTATTAGTCGGGGCGGGGAAATACTCGAGTAGACATGTAAACATTCCTATCTGGCATCATCAGGAATCACTCCCTCTGGTCTAATCTGGAATGATAGCAGCCGCGCACCCAGTGCGCGGTGAGCCGTACTTACCCCTAGCCGTTTACATGTCGAAACAAGTATTTCAAAGACACCGAGTTCATTCTTTATAGTCTGGACTCTCATGCATTTCTTGACTTGTCTCACTTACATGTTTCTAGACTTGACTCACTACATGTTTTTCATGCTGGACTCACTACACGTTCATGTGCACGGACTTGATCTTAGCTTAGATTTTCTGTATCTTGTAGTTATTACTATCTTGCTCTGATATCCATGCATCTTTACCTTTATGCACCAGTGACTTACATATTTTCTTGTTCATACTTGCTCCATTTTTCTTGCTACTTGCTATAACTGTTTTATAGTTTTTATCATTTAAATGGAACTGCTGTTAGAGATGTACTTGCTCCAGTCCTGACTGGACATATTTTTTCCAGAGTATCCGGAGGATTGGTGTCCGACTTTCTATGGACCTGAGCCTGTCGATGGTGCAGACAGGGACCCTCTAGTTTAGAGGTGATTTCCGGGTTGGTAGCCGGGATCACTAGGATCTTATTGTTGTTTTTATTAGCTTTTAGCACCGGATTTGTCTCCGGTTTTGGATTGAGACCTTGTTTGTATATTATTTTGATGTATTGTTGTATTATTATTATTATTGATGTTGTGGTTGTTGTAGTAGTAGTTGGTGGTTAGACTTTATAGTTGTTAGTCTTCTTTGTTATCTATCGTGCTTAGATTCGTGATTGAGTACTTGAGATTATCTTTTGTTATTGCTCCTCCGTTTGGAGTTGAGATCTTGACAGGTTTATATTTTGATTGTGTGGTTGCCCTCCTTTTGGAGAGGTCATGCCCGATTTTTGTGTGAGATTATTACCTAGATAGTTGACCTAGACAGCGTTCTACCGCCGATGCTGCGGCGTAGGCTGGACGTACCCACGACTCATGCCCGATTTTCCGGGTGCGGGTCGTGACAAATGATAAACGTCAAGTATCTAGATCTCATCCAACAGAACAGTATAAGAACTAAATAGCAAACTGGAATAACTGCTGGAAGTCAAGTTACTGGCGAATATCCAGCAAGAAATAATACTGAGTCGGGTGGAGACAAATCCACTACCGATAAATGGAAAAACAGAGACAAGGAAATATAACTAAAACATGCTAGAAAATAACTAAGTATAAACAGGGCCATCAACTGCAATCGTACCCTCGTCTGGTGTCGGTCCGTAAAGTTGCGGGTGCTCCTCGTCTGCTAAATCTTGAGAACAAAACCAGGTCCTCAGAGGGACGTAACAAGATACAAAAGAATACGAACCAAAAGTACAGTAAATGAACATGCAAGATAGACAGGAAAGTAAACACAAGAAAGCAAACAAGACACGAGAAATCACTGCATCTAAGATGGTGGCGTACCGATGGTGCTATCAAACATGACTACTAACAAATCGGGGTGACCGCAACTCAATGGGAGATCACGGTCCTATAGAAGGTAGGCCAATGGGGACTCCTAATCTATAGTATAGCTCTTTCGCAACCCTATGGGAGCTCGCGAATGAGGTAGTCAAATGAACAAGTCTCTATCGCAGCACAATGGGTACTCACAATCGAGAATGCTCAAGTGTAGTCAGTGCCTGATAACGATCATCTAGGAACTAAAGTAACCATCCGAGTCAACTCAAGGAATGTAGAGTAAACATATACCATCACAATATATCTAAGGAACAAATAGTGATCCATGGAAAAGAGCAAATAATGTACATGCACGTAAACGAGAAATAAGACTAGAGCAGCAGGAACAAATCAAATATGAAAAGCGCATCAAGAAACTATATACGACCAGAAATAACCACTGAAAAGGGTAGCATGCAAATATTGTACAAGTATCTTGCACGACAATGTATAAATAAGTCCAAGAGATTAGTAGCAAAACTGCAGGATTTGGCAAGGTATACTTGCCCACTGATGTATAAATAAGCCCAGGAATTAAATAGCAAGGCTGCAAGGTATACTTGCCTGTGGTTCTGTCTCCAACTGTGGCTCTGACTTCAGCGAGATTTGCTGGGAGTACTCCGGTTGCTGAAACAAACATCACCATCAAAATATCAATCAGCTAGAAACGCCTGTCCTTGAGTCCAATTTGGAGACAAGGGCAAAAATGGCAATTTCGGGCCAAAGTGGGTCCACATGTGGCCCGCTTCGCACCGAAAAACGTGTCAGGATCAAAGGTCTCCAAATTTGTCCAACTTAGTGTCAACAAGTCGGGAACCATGATACGAACCCAACGGAACTTCCAGAATTGGATTTTGATGAGCCAGTCATAAAATCGCCCGTCAAGTGGAGCCTATGGGGCCCACGACACGCGATTTTGTCAACGTTCTCAGAATCAAACTAAACTTGGGTCACAGGACCAGCGTATCGCTACGAGTCCGATGGCGCAAGTTTCGTTTCGATCCGACGTGTGTACACAAAGTTAGGACACGTTCCAGAACTGAAAGATACGGGACGGTGTCCGCGGATACGCGTTGATTCCGGTGTGCACGCACACCCGAATCGACTTCTGCGAAATCCCGCACGTCCGTATCGATGGCGCGCACGTATCGGTGAAGACCGCACGTGACCAAGTCGTCCCGTTTGGCGGGGCGTACTCAGTTCCGGGGTGAAACGGGGTATTGATTTTCCTATTTTTGGATCGCGGTTCGCGATCGCCACAGGATGCGATGCACCGAGCGGGTTGCACGGGCACCGAGAGGGTCACGCAGGGTTCGTGATGCAACTGACGGAATCGAAAACAGAGCTACGAGGAGAAAGATACAGGTACCTGAACAGGGCTTCTGGAAACCGGAATCCTTCGTGTCCGACTCGTATCCGACACGACGCAAGACTTAGGGTTAGGGTTTCGGGGTTGCTGCCGTAGCTCCGACGGCTCGGGGGCACTGCGGCCGGAGGCGGAGGCGGAGGGGCGGCGCTGGCGATGCGCCGAAGCGGGCGGGGGACGCCGGCGGTTGCCGGAGGCAGCGCAGCCGCTGCTGCGGGGTCGGGGTCTTCTCGGTCGGGTTCTGGGGACGGGCGGTTGGGCGGAGCTGGGCTCGGCTGAGGCGGGCGGGGATGGCGGCGAGGCGAGGAGGGCGATGGCCGGAGGCGGAGCCGGTGGGGCGGGGGTCCTAGGGTTTATATAGGGTCGGGGAGCCGAGGGAGGCGGCCAGGGAGGCGGGCGGAGCGGCGTCGTGGCCGCGGGGTGTGGGCGAGGTGGCCGGGCGGAGCGCCGCGTGGCCGGAGGCGGCGGATCCGGCGGAGGAATCGGGGGAGGAACGGTTCAGGGGTGAGGAAGCGGGTCGGGTTTCGGGTTTGGGCGGGTGCTGGTGGACCCGACCCGACCCGGTGGGCGGGTGGACTGGTCCGGTCTGGCTGAACCGGGTTCGGCCGGTTCAGACTGGTTTGAACCCGGTTCAATCCGGTCTAACTTGGTTTTTAATTTAATTAATAAAAATTAGTTTTCGGGCATTTAAAAATGTTTTCGGGGTCCAATAAATTTCAGGAAAATTACCCTAATTCTAATATTTTATTTTACACCCAAAAATATTATTTTTATAATATTTTAATATTATTTATCATCATTTAAAAATTATTTAAAAATTAAAATCCTGAATTTAATTACAGAAAATTCCCAGAAAATTCCAGAATATTATGAAAAATCCAAATTTAAAAATTCTTGAAAATCAGGGGGTTTACACTCACAACTCGTGTAAAAATGTGTCACAGTTAATGAATCTAATATTGTCTCATGAAAATGGGGTAGTCTCATAAACAAGGTCAATGCAGATACATAAATAAAAATATATCGCGACGATACCGTCGTTGCACCCAAGTTTCCTTGGACACGCCATTTATATAGCAGTTAAAATAAATGAACTAAATAAACAGAAATAAACATGCATGCATCATATGGAATGTAAATACAGTACAATGGCAAGGTATACTTGTCTGGCTAGAATTCTGTAAAGTGTACGCGCCCAAATATAAAGGACACAAAATCAGAAAGTAATGGCTCCGAACAAATATCTCCGGATGCTGAAATAAACATCACCAACGTTTCCGGAATGAGCAAAATAGCGAAAAAGTACTTCCCTTTCGTCCAATTTGGACACAGGGGCAAAACGGTAATTTCGGATAAAAGTGGGGTCCACGTGTGGCCAACTTTGCACCGAAAAGCGTGCCAAGGATAACAGTCTCTAAATGGGACAAATTATAGGTCAAACAACTCTAAATGTCAATACGAACCCAACGGTATGTCCAAATGTGAATTCCGATAGACCGAACACAATTTTGCCCAAAAAGTCAACCGTAGGGCCCGCCAATTGGTGACTTGGTCAACTGTCTCAGAATTGCTTGAAAATTGGGTCACAGGACCAGCGCGTTACCATGAGTCCAGTGGAACAAGTTTCGTCGCAATCTGACGAGCGTGCACAAAATGCGCGCGACTTTCGCAAAAGTTGCGACACGAGATTTATCCGCGGATACGGGCTGATTCCGGCGTGCACACGCGTCCGAATCAGTTTCTGCGAACTCTCACATGTCCGGTTACGCTACGTGCACCGTTCGATACACTTGTTACATGGCGGGGCGGTCCCGTTTGGCGGGGCGTGCTCCGTTTTACAACTTTTGAAAATATGAAAAAGTGTGTTCGCAGGGTTTTCCAACAAATTTAATTCTGCCTACAGCAGTTAATAATCTAGGATTATTTAACAGAAATTAAACTAGGTCAAGTGGTCTACACATACCAAAAAGAATCATCGAATTCGGATCTCGGTGGTGGGAGATACGAACTCGGAAACATGGGTGATCACCGCAGTTTTCTGCGATCTCAGAATTTAGTCTATTTCCGCCAACTTTGGTGCTGTTTTTGCCTACGGTTACGCGTTGTTCGAGGTCTACTACCACACAGATAAGGAAGAGGGTTAAGGGGTGAGCATACCGGTGAAGACGGGGTGGCGTTTGGTTGAGCGAGGCGACAGAAAACAACTCCGGAACACAGGTACCTCGCTGCGGAATTCTGTAGTGCGCGGGGTGCGGGGGGTCGCGGTCGTCGGGATTGGTTTGGACGGCCTGGCGGGGTTCTCCGGCTGCGGTGGCGGCGCTCTCTAGGTCTAGATGGGAAGAGAAAGGATTTGGATGATTCTAGGGTTAGGATTTTATTGAAATAGAATATATATATATATATATATATATATATATATATATATATAAGAGGGGAAAGAGGGGTTCGGTTCAATAAGCCGTGGGTTAAAGGGGGGGTCTGTTGGAATTGTAAGGGAGTTTGCTTATTTTCTTTGGATTGGTTGGATTGGCTGCTGCTTCTTGCAGCAAAGGGCGGCTCACAAAGAAAAGGCAGCGGGTTATAACTTTGCTAACGGGCGTTGTAGGAGTTAAGGTAGTAATGGATTGTTTTGTAATGGTTTATTAATAGTTTTTTTTCTTTTCCTTTTATATTTTCCTTTAAAATATATATGTATATATATATATATATTTATATATACGTATATAATCATAGAAAAAATCTAAAATATATTAATACACATCATTAAGCTAGCAACTGCTCAAGGGGTCTCCTACATGAAATAAATTCGGAAAAATTCCTAATGGTCCCATAAATCCCCTAAGTGCACCAGTACCTAAAATAAAAATTATTAAAAATCTATTTCTCCTAATTAGCCACTAATTACTATAATTAAATTAATAATTAATAGTTAAAAAGGGTATATACGATTTCTAGGAATAGGGGTTTTACAGTTCTTACCTTCCTCCAAAGAATCACACCGTGTTTAACGATTTATAGGACACATACTGTCATTTTTGAAAAAGTATCTAGAAATTGATATGAATTACTATCTGCGTCGTCGTTCGTGGATGTACAACCATCATCCTGATGACATGTGCGGTGTGCGAGATGAATTCATTGAGGGTGTACAGCAGTTCCTGCAGTTCGTCAAGGCGTTCCCTCAGTACATGCTCTAGTCATACTATATTTTAGCACTCTTATTTTATCTTTCGTAGTGGATTTGTTCCCACCAGACATATCTGGGTTGTACTATGACTTTTCAGACTCTACACTTATTACACTACCAGAAAAAGTTAAATTAGCCACGTCCAAAAACGTCGCTAAATGACTAAAAAAAAGGTCGCTAATCACATTTAGCGACGTAATTAGCGACGTTTTACAGAAGTCGGTAATCATCACGTCGCTGAAAGAAAAAACGTCGCTAAACGTCGCTAAACCGACATTTTTTAGCGACTTAAATATGTCGCTAACTTAGCGACGTTTAGCGACGCAGAGTCACTAATTAGCGACGTAATCAAACGTCGCTAATTAGCGATGTGACAGCGACGTCTTTAATGACCTGGCAGTACTGCCATGTCAGCAATTTGCGACGTACAGCGACGTATTTAGCGACGTTTAGCGACGTCATTAGAGACGGCTATTAACGTCGCTAATTAGCGACATATTTAGTGACGTGCATAAACGTCTCTAAACGTCGTTAAATACGTCGCTAATTTTACAGAAAAAAAATACTGAATTGTTCCAAACTATTATTTCTGCAATTTATAAATTTCTAATTAAAAATAGACCCGGAGCAACCTTCCATTGAATTCTCTAGGTTCGCCGACCCCTTCGGTGGAACACTCAACACCGGTAAATTAACATCATTTAATATGAATAAAAAATATCACAGTCATGCAATTAATACACACAAATATTATAGACAGACCTGGAGCAACCATCCATTGAATTTTTTGCGTACGAAATAACACAAAAAATATATAAAATATCACAGTCACACAATACACACAAAATAAAAGTATCACAGTCACAAAATGCATAATATATAAGTATCACAGTCACAAAATGGGCATAATATATAAGTATCACAATCACACAATAACCACAATAAAAGTATATGAAACATCACAGTATCAATCTCGAGGATATCCAATACGCTGGGGCAGATACCAGTCCCTCAGATACTGCGCATAAACAGCGTTTATATGATCAATCTCCTCTATGGGTGCTGGGTGACTAGAACTCCCCGTTTGAGATACAACCGCTATAGGTGCTGGGTGACTGGAACTCCCCGTCTGAGATACAGCAGGTGGTATCTCTTCTTCCTCTTTAACAGTAGGAGGCATCAGTTCCTCCTTAACAGTAGGAGGTGTCTCTCTCTTGGGTGTCATCTGGTAAGATAGATGAAAACAAAGAATATAATTGATAACATATATTACTTAAGACATACCCTTAATAATGCGGAATGGAAGAATTAGATGACTCACAAAGAATATAATTGATACATATATTACTTAAGACATACCCTCAGCACCCCTGCTTATAAATTATTTGTTGCAGTAATCCTAACCCTAACCCCAGGTCAAAAACCCTTTTAGTACTATAAGTTACCTAAATACCATCTAGGATATTAGTTATATATTTAGTTAATGTGAAAAAACCCTAACCCTAACCCTAGGTCAAAAATCCTAACCCTAACCCCAGGTCAAAAACCCTAACCCCAGGTCAAAAACGAGTTGGGCGACCGCCCCATGCTTTCAATATGATTTATTTCTTTTTAGTGAACTTATGGTCATCCACAGTCCAACATACTCATACAATAAGTAGTTCATTATAGGTCATATTGTTATTGCCGTAAAATTACTACTTCAGAAATTAAACAACCTTTACATATGTTACTTCTATTGAGGTATGAATTTTTTAGAAGAGTAATGTTTGATATGATTAACTAATTTATTCAACCAAAACCAAATCCTAATGACTTGGAGAATTTCTTAATGATTGGAGAACTATGATAATACCTACATATAAAAACAAAAGAGATATACATAATTGTAATAACTATTAAGGAGTCAAGCTAATAAGTCATACCATGAAACTTTGGGAGAGCAAGTGAACGAAGTCTAAGAAAAAACAAAAAAAATTAGAGAATCAATCTGATTTTATGTCGAGAAGATCTACTATGGAGGCAATTTACTAAGAATATTAATGAAAAAGATAGAGAAAACAAGAGTCTACATATGGTCTATATGACTTAAGGATCAACATTTTCTATTAAAATACAAGACAAAACTCCTTATATTAAGTATCTAATAAAACATTCCTCTATCGTATCTTAGCTTCTACAAAGGGGCAACTGCTTCTGACACTGTGACACCATCTTCCACATCGTAAGTAACACTGGCGGTTTTCCTTTTTAAGTGTCTAGAGGTGCACCTAACAAGCTAACAGCTGACACATTCGCAAATGCACACATTCACAAATACACAAATTCGCAGGGTAACAAACGAGCGCATGTACATACGTGCGAGTTTCACATCCAGGCTGAAATGTGGGACTGTTAATCACATTTTTTTAGCACTGATGATCCATATATCTCAATAGAGATACTAAATAGATTAAGAAGCCATTTATGACATGTCTATACATTTACACTATGAATCAAAGCAAATTCAGATTTTGTATATGCGTAACTAATCAATACAATTATATGTTTCCGACAAAGAAATTTTATTTTGATGAAAAATATGGGACATTCCCCATCCAATAACGTTAAATCACCCCACCAAAATGAAGACTTTACTATTCTATGAAAGAGTGAAGACATGAATATGTACTCTTCTACTTAGCAAGTTTAAGTTAAGAACATTTCAACAAAATTTTAGGCACTAATATCAAAACCATGAGTGAGGACATGACACTATGTACTCTTTCAACTTGGCAAGTGTAAGTTAAGAAATAACATTCCAATAAAATTTTAGGCACTAATATCAAAAGCATATCATCTCCCATGCTGGCTGGCGTGAACCTTAGCACAAGACATGAATACAACACTATGTACCAAGGCAAGGATATTAGATTGTGTCATATTAACTAATTCAAGAAATGATTGGAATCTTGATACGAGCAAAGATACCAACCATCATCAATTTCAAATAAGCCTACAAAAGAACGTCACGACAGTGTGGATTGACTTAAGCAGTTTATCCCGTCATGGCATCTCCTTGTTGGTGGACGACGTTAATGGCATCTCCTTGTGATCCATATGCCCATCATGATTTGTTTGTAGGGTGTTTCCCTCCTCTCTCTAGGGTGTCCCCCTTTATGTAGTCCCTTATCAAGCTTGTAAACTATGAAGCGAAAAAGGACTTCAAGGTTCGAATATTTGTGTTTAACATAACAACAAAAACTAAGAACACGATCCAAATATATAAATTACAATATGCATCTTAGCTAGGCCAAGCCTCCTATATCCAACCCTAGGAGACTTGTGAACGCATCCAGAGCCGCCTAGCACACCTCCAAGGTAGACACTTTCTACAGGACATCATTACATAGAGATCATGTCTTCATAAAAAAAATTAACTTAAGTTCTTTACACTTAAAAGGGAAAAAATAATGCCTAAACTCTAAACTCAAGTAAAAGTAGAAGGGCTAATCTTGTGAGATTAACAGTTCCTCATAGGTACAACCTATTATGTCAAATTTATTGCAGCTAAACTGCCGCATCTATTATGTCAAGTTTATATATTACATCGCTTTCTTATACATGAACCTACTGTGACAACTAACATTCAACAGTATGCACTGTGTTTAATGCGTAGGATTTTCATCTATGCTTTATCCCTCCATAAATATCCCTCACACATTTATGTAATAGGCAAAATTATTTGTTTTATATCAAAATGATATGGTTGATATTATTACCTGCCTTGGTCTTGGTTTGACTAACATAACCAGTATAGCATCAGATGCTATCAATTTATATTTACTAAATTCATATATCATTATGATTCTTCCGGTTAACATTTGTAAACTAATATATTGTTCCGAGTCAAATAAAATTGTACACAAACATCACATGCTTATATCTGCATTTTCTACTGTCCAAGAACCTCCTTATGCAATCAATGTTTCAAAAGGCGATGATGGTCATGGTTGATTTGTATAATTAGTTATATTATTAGGATTTTTTTATATTTGGTATCCATGATTAGTTTTATTTTGGTAACTTGTTTTCTGTTACAATTAGGACCAATAATTTTCATAGCCAAGGTTCGATTGAATTTACAAACTCATATACTCACCAAATTTTATTCATTCGACTTCTTATTCACCACGACCCTATCACTCGATACTCCACGTCCAACCCTAACCCTAACCCCAGGTCAAAAATCCTAACCTTAACCCTAGGTCACGTGTGTGTGTCGTGTCAGTGTGTGTGTCAGTGTCTGTAACGTGTGTGTGTCGTGTCAGTGCCATGTGTGTCCTGTGAGAGAGAGAGAGAGAGAGAGAGTTAGGGTTTACCTATAGGAGGAGGAGGAGGAGGAGGAGGAGGAGGGGGGAGGACGCGGCTGTAGGGGGTCGCCGGGAGGGATGAGGGAGCACTAGAGGGAGGAGAGGAGCCGGAGGGGGAGGGCGCGGCCGAGGGGGGTCGCCGGAGGGAGGAAGGAGGAGCCGGAGCGGGTTTGAATTTTGGGAGAGGGAGAGGGAGAGATCGAAGGAAATGGGGAGAATCAGCCCTAAGTAAAAAATTTAGCGACGATTTAGTGACTCCAATAATGACGTCGCTAATTTAGAATTTAGCGACGTATTAGCGACGCCAATAATGACGTTGCTAATTTAGCGACTCCTTGAACGTTGCTAATGACGTCGCTAAATGTCCAAAATATATACGTCGCTAAAAAACGTCGCTAAACGTCGCTAAACGTAGCTAAATAAAATATATTAGCGACGTTTAGCGACCTAAATTGAACTTATAGCGTTTAATCTTTTAAAAACTCAATAAAAGTCGCTAAACGTCGCTAAATGTCGCCAATTAGCGATGTCTAGTGACGTTTTTACATGGAGTCGCTAAATTAGCGACGTTTTTACCTGGAGTCGCTAAAAAATATCGCTAATCCCTCTTATTCTAGTAGTGTTATCCAGCAATATTTTCAGTAATTCTTGTAATATTGTGGATGAGATTAAACATAACCTGTTATATACTAGTATTAGACTTGTTAGTATTTTAGGACAGCGTAGCACGTCTCATTGGGTCCATTTAATTGGGTAATCCCTCAGAGACGTGTCAGCTGGCCAATGCCACGTGGCATGGTCCCGTATACTTTGGGACTGGGGCGTGACAACGTGCGTTTACTAGTATATATAATACGGTTTAGAAACGACTCAAAAATGAGCCATCTAAGTCGTATATATATAATCATTTAAATAAATTAAAAAATTAATAAAAAATAACTAAACAATTACCTAAATACTTCACTAATTATTTAAAAAAATTAACCAAATATTTAACTATCTAATCTGATATATTTATAACTAAATAACTCTAACTTAAGTGGTTAAGGTGGAAGACATTTTCCTTGATTGTTTGAGTTCAATTTATAGGAATAATATTTTTATAATAAATTCAATCTTTAATTTTTTATATTTTTTTACGCACCTGCAATACACGTGCACATTACTAGTTATATATAAAAACTAAGTATTTCTATTATCTTTATATATTAATTTATAATGAGAAAAGTTGGCTCAAACGTGATTATTTTTAAAAAAATATATCTCTTTATCTAACTTTACTAATTAAATTTAATAAAGGTAGCTATGTAATTATGTATAATTTTGTTTAAGGAAATATAGTTTGCTCTTCTTACCTTTCGGTCTCCACAAGTACAAAAATAATAATTAATAGATGATTAAAATACATGCACACGTGCATATATAAAATAAAATAATTGGCTTCACCATCAATTTTTCTTCCAAATATACCCTTACCTACTTTACTATTAAAATTACTCATTAAATTTAACGAGGTCAGCTAGGTAATTATGTATAAAAAAATTTAAGAAAAATATAGTTGCTCTTCTGTTCTCTTTCCAAATACAAAAAAAAAAAAAAAAAAAAAAATTAAAAGACCGTTAAAATATGTACAACGTACGTGCATCAATAATAGTATATATCTATACTACTATATAATGGAAAAAGTTAGTTTCACCGTGGAACTTTTCTTTCCAAACATACCTTTACATATATTTACTAAATAAATTATTTATTAAAGTTAATAGGGGCATATAGGTAATTATGAAAGCTTTCATTTGTGCTTCCTAAATAATCTTGCATGCGTGTATAAAATAATATAATAATAAATTTAGAATGATTAAGATGGTTATTTTTTAGTCTTCTTAAGTAGTCTTAATAAAAATTAGAATAATTACAAAAACCTTTTACTTTTCCTAATAACAACATTTTTGTCTTTCTAAAAATACATACTATAATAATAACCTATAAATACGTGCAAAACACGTGCGTATATATTAGTGCTACTATATAATGTGAAAAGTTTAGCTTCACCGTAAAACTTTTCTTTCCAAATATATCCTTGTATATGTTTACTAATTAAATTATAAAAAATTTGAGTTGCACCCCCACCTTATTTAACTTAATGTGCACCCCACCGTTTTACCATAATGTACAATACCTCCCACTCAAGGGAGAGACAGGATTTTAGTTTATCCAGGACTGAACTTAAAATATCCTTAAAAAATTAAGCACAAAAATTATTTCTTCGCCACGTTTCTTTTTAAATAACTAAAAATTAGTTTTCACATTTTTTTGTTCTTAATTTTGATCCTAGTAAAATAGAAAGTAAGCAATAAAATTAGAAACTTGAAGCCATGATAAGAAAAATTAAGGGTAATTTATTTTATATCTATACCTTTGAAATGGCTGATAGGACAGATTGAGGGAATAGATGATAGAGCTGAAATCATTTACTTTATATCTATAACTTTAATATTAGACCAGAAAGTAAACAGAGTACTGACATCTTAGAGATTAGATCGAACATATGTTGCAGCCAAGTTGAAGGAACTAAAAGGGCTGCTAATGTTACTTATTATGAGATGTTGCGGGCAAGTTGAAGGAACTAAATGAGTCATTATATGAAACAAGTAATGTAGATAATAACTAAATAAGAAATAATAATCTACACACAAACCAGATGATGTGGCAACTTGTGCTTACCGGAATTGATTAGTACCAATATGAGATTATGAGCAAACAAGTGACAATGATAGTATAAAGAATATTGAAACTAGAGATAAATTGGTCTTTTTGGACATAAAGCATGTTCATACTTGACCGAGTCGTCAACAAATTTCACCAGTGATATGAGCCTCTTAAGGAAGATATACAAAGTACAATGCTAGTATAAGGACTATTGAAACTGTTACTCTTTAGCAATTAGAAGTGCAATAAACTAACTTATAATGTGGTACTACAAAAAAAAAATAAAGGCAAAAAGTAATAGTGATCTAAATTCAAAATCACTACAAAATCGATTATTTAACCGAACATAGAAGGTTCAGTATTAGAAGTAATTTTATGAAATAAAACAAAACTGACATAAAAGTAGTGGATCCAATGCTATCTAGAAGTAGAGAGATTCAATACAAGTAATAGCCAACATATCTACTAAACTGAGTAAAAAAATTAATCCATTACAACCAGATCTAAGCATATATTAACAATCAATAACCAAATTATCAAAATGAACAAATCGAAAGGAATCTGAGACTCGCCGCTTCCTTGCTTCTTGCTTGGATCGAAGATGAAGAAGAAGAAGAAGAAGAAAGACAAAGTAAAGAAGAAAAAATATATAAATAAAGAAAAAAAACTAGCATTTATTTGTGTCCACTAATTTTATGTTTATTTTAATGATTTAGTTTTTTTTTATTTGAAAAAAAAGACTAAGTAAAGAAGAAAGACAAATAATAGGTCAGGGAATGATTTGATTTTTATTTCGGTTTAAAATTGGGTCTGGGTCTATGAATTATTGGTTTAGTAGTTGGTTTATGTACAACAGCTATTTCACAACGGCTCTTTCAATGGCTCTTATTTATTCAACGTTCATATCCAACGTTCGTCTAACGATCGGTTCGAAGTTACCTATATAAACGTAGTATTTGTTTGATATCAGCATATCAAACATTGCAATCAAAATTTTTATTTCTTTCCATACAAACTTTCTTTCTTTTGACACAGGAGAAGTTCAGTTCAATATACAATCTTTGAAGTCCATTTTCTTGTTGCCATGGATCGAAGTATAACAATACTATGCTCGCTTGGTGGTATGCTAAATGGCTTAGCTTATGAAGGAGGTTTAGTTGAAGTTCTTTTAATTGATCGAAATATTTCGTTTGATAATTTACGTAATCTAATATTTGAAAAAATTTCTATTGACTATGAATTTGTATTGGTACATATTTATCTATCTAATTACATAAATTTAGTTAGTGAGGAGGCATGAAAATTTATTCTTGAAGTTAATATACAATCAGCGTATATTAATATTTTTGTGACTCCACAACCACCACCACCAAGAATTAGTATTACTCCTAGTTCTTCTCACCAAGTTACTTCATTTACTGAAGAAGAACATAGAGTAGATGATGGGAATACCGACGATAAAAATAGTGATGATTTAATAGAAAATATAGATGATGTACTTGATGATAATGTTGATAGTTTAAACAATTTATTCATTGGAAGAGAATTTATGAATCGTCATGCATTTAGAAGTTTTATTAGTGATATAATCGTATTGCTATATATGAAAAACATAGACGATGTTATTGGTAGACATGTACAAAATATCGTTCATATTTATTTACATAATTATATTTTATTGTATATTCCCATAAAATACCAAACTAGATATATGTTTCGCACGTTTCTGGATTATTAAATCGTAGTAGGCCCTCCAGGAATACGTTCGTCGTTTTGGCTGTCCATCTGTACAATTATGGTTGTCAAAACACATATTTTGGCTGTTCGTCATTTTGCACATTACATAACTTAAATTCACTAAATAAATACTAGTATCCTAGTATTTAAAAAATAAAAACTAACATAAAATTATTGCATATACAAATAAGAGTATAAATGAAGAAGAATAGAATAAAGACCTTCAACAATAAGGATTGTGTGTGCTCACAAAGACTGTTGTGTCCAGTTGCAAATGAGAGAAAATGAAGGCTGCTTAAATTGCTGCTATGTGCTCATAATAAATGCTGTTAATGATCGTAGTGCACTCTGTTCTTCTTCCTCCTTGCACTCTGTTTTTCTTCCTCCTTCTCTTCTTATAGCTCCCACCTCCCACCAACTTCTTCTCTGTTGTGCATTACTCCACTCTTCCCCCACGAGACATGTCTCTTCTTCTTTTTTCTTTACTCTCTCACGTCTCTTCTTCTTTTTTCTTGTCAAGTCTTTTTTTTTCTGTCAACTCTCTTGTCACTCAGTATTTTTGTTGTGTAGTCATTCTTGTCTCTTCCTCGTTAAACCAAACCGAAGAACATTACCCCATTTCAAGTAAAACCAAACCGAAACAATAGACAGTGAACCAACATCAATCCATAGACCCATATCAAATTTCAAACCCAAATAAAAATCAAACCAAACCAAAATTCAAATTTCAAACTCAAATAAAAATCAAACCAAACCAAATTTCAAATTTCAAACTCAAATAAAAATCAAACCAAAATTCAAAACAAAACTAAATAAAATATCCAAATCCAAAACTAAACTAAATAGAAAAAAATTAAATAAAAAAACCCTAAACATAACTAATTCAAAAAAACTAATAAAATAAACCAAATCATAGTTTTGGTTGGTTTGGTTGGTTTGGTTTGATTTGGTTTTTTTATTATTTTTTTGATAGTGGACATAAACCAATTAATTAAAAAAATTTATTTATTATTTTTTTCTAATTTGTTTTACAATTAATTTATTTTAATTTTATTTCGTTAAAATAAATTTTCTTAAATCTAATTCCAAAACTAAACTAAATAAATAAAACCAAAACATAAATAATTAAAACAAACCAAACCAAACCAAACCAAACAAAACCACCCAACCGAACCCGTGGGCCCCCACACCCAATTTCTGCCAACACAGTTTGCTGAAATTGGCCCCCCACCAATTTCAGCCAATAGTATTGGCGGAAATTGGCTTGTGGGGTCCACTTTATTTTATTTTTTATTTTTTTCTGCTTACGTGTTCGTCTGGTGTGTTTTTCCGCCAACACTGTTGGCTGACTCTGTCTCTATTTCAAAAAAAATCAAATTAGTTTCGTTTGAATGAATTTAATATAAATTTATTTCGCTATACTAAATTTTCTGTAAAAAAAAATATTATTTATTATTTAAAATGGACGAGAGAATGAAACTATTAGAGAAAAGTACTTGTAACTAATATAATAACTTTTATTTGAGCTTGCATGAAAAATTATAAAATACAAGATAATTCATTTAAATCTATATAGGAATCCATCACTACTCTGTTAAGTCTTTGAAATCGGAGAATCCCACATAAAACTCCTTCAAAATATGAATGATATAAATCCATTGAATTTTTTTTAAATTCCTAATTGACTACCATGCCTAATTCTATTTTAAAAAGGTTTAAAACTTTTATGAATAAATATAGTTATTATTACGTATACTGCATATAAAATTAGATTAATCAATATGTTACAAATTATATCTGAGATTGGCATATAATATAATACAATTTGGAATAATGTATACGGACAAAAATAACACTTCTTCTGCCTAAATATTTCTTTCAAAAATACTTAGGTAGGAAAATAAAAGATGGCAAAATTGGTTAAATGAAGAAAAATTTGAAAAATTCTTGAATTATTTACACTAACTATTCCTATATATGTTTATTATACTGAGTATCTCTACTTTTAAACTAATTATATTGATCACCCATACATTTTGGTTTATTACACGAGATATTCCTACTTTTAAACTAATTACAATGATATTGTTAAAAAATTAGATAAAAATTTAAATTATATTTAAATATTTTAAATATGATTTGAATATATTTTAATTGTGATTTGTTATAGATATGTAAGGGGAAAAAATTATAATTTTATAGGGGTCTACATTATGTAACCGTCCAAGGCCTCAAAAATTTCAGGAACGACACTTATCATCGGGCATCAATTATAAGCAATATCCAATATCATCACAAACACCATCAAGGGTGTATACATGTTGGAGGCTGAGGTGGGCTTCAGTCTACAAAATATATATATATATATATATATATATATATATATATATATATATATATATATATATATATGTATGTGTGTGTGTGTGTGTGTACTTTTATTGGGATTTTCCATGTTAGCCAACCCACACTTTAGCCCATCATGTCCTATCCGAACTCAAATTTTTTTGTTCAGACAATAGTTAACATTCACATAAGAGAGAGAATCCAAACTCATTTTGAAGAGAGATAATCCAAACTAAAGTTTTTTTGTTCTCACAATAGTTAATATTCACAGAAGAGAGAGAATCCAAACTCAATTTTTTTTGTTCTGACAATAGTTAATATTCCAAAAGGTTTACTGTAGCAAAATAAATTTATATTAAATTTATGCAAATGAAACAAGTTTGTAAAATTTTGAAAATAAGACAGAGTTCGCAAACAGTGTTGGCGAAAAACACAACTGTTGTACACGTAGGCAGGAAAAAAAAAATTAAAGTGGGGCCCACAAGCCAATTTCCGCCAACACTGTTGGCTGAAATTGGTCAGCCAACTGTGTGGGCAGAAATTGGGTGTGGGGGCCCACTTGATTGGTTCGGTTCGATTTGTTTGATTGGATGGTTTTATTTGGTTTGTTTGTTTTAATTAGTTATATTTTTGTTTTATTTATTTAGTTTTGTTTTGTAATTAGATTTAAGAAAATTTATTTTAACGAAATAAAATTAAAATAAATTAATTGGAAAGAAAAATTTAGAATTTTTTTTTTCGGAAATTTGTTTCCAAAGCATCAAAATTTGTATAAATTCCATCTAAAGCATAAAAGTTTAAAAAATTACGAAAAAAACATCAATTGGACGTTTATATTTATAAATTACGAAAAAAAGTATGGGGGGCCAATTTCAGCCAACCGTGTTGGCGAAAATTGGCTTGTGGGCCCCACTTTAAATTTTTTTTTTTTCTGCCTACGTGTACATCAGTTGTGTTTTCCGACAACATTGTTGGCGGACTGTCTTTTTTCTAAAATTTTGCAAACTTGTTTCGTTTGCATAAATTTAATATAAATTTATTTCCCTAAAGTAAATTTTCTGGTTAATATTCACAGAAGAGAGAGAATCCAAACTCAAATTTTTTTGTTCTCACAATAGTTAATATTCACAGAAGAGAGAGAATCCAAACTCAAGTTTTTTTGTTCTCACAATAGTTAATATTCATAGAAGAGAGAGAATTCAGACAATAGTTAATATTCAGAGAACAGAGAAAATCCAAACTCAAGTTTTTTTATTGACAGAAGAGAGAGAATCCAAACTCAAGTTTTTTTGTTCAGACAATAGTTAATATTCACATAACATAGAGAATCCAAACAGTAAACAAGAACTACCAGATTGAGTAGTCCGAATCTGGAGAGGAGTAATCTCTACAGTTATTTTATTTTTATTTTAGGGTCTCTTTTGTCATTATGAGTCGGTAGGTTTGCATGTATCTTGAGTTTGTGTAGGTTTGCATGTCTGTGGACCCTAACATTTCTTAATTTCGTATTGCTGTATGTACTGTTTGACTTGCTATTTGAACCTTTGATTAATGAAGTGTTGTTTTATGGACATGGTGATACATCTTCTCTCTTCTTTATTATTGTTGTGTTGGGGTATCCCTCTGTGTCTCCGATGCATGATTTTATCTTGCTTTTTTTAATTTTCATGTTTGTAGCTGGGATAATTAATAGTTTTTACTAAAGGCACTTCAAAAATCTTATTTGTGGGTTTAATTGTCGTATTTAAATATATGTGCTATCTCGACCGACAAGTCCTGAGTGTATGCTTGACTGTGTCCTCATTGACGATGGGAGAAAGACACAGTACTGCTTATTGTGCTTGTCCTCCACCCATTCAAGGCGGAGACACACACTCATCAAGTATGCAGCCTAGAGACTAGAGTTGTGTTTCCTCAAAAGCATAATAGATATATTACTGTTTGCTAATTGGTTGTCATAAACAAAGGCAAGACGGAATTACAACAAGGTAACACACTTTTGACGGTCCGAATACTCTCAAAATTCTAATAGTTCTCAAGATTCTAAAAGTTTTGACAATCCTCGTAACACCCTGTTTTTTTTTTAATTTTAAAAATGAATTATTCTGAATATTTTAGTGATTTTTAATTAATTATTAAAAATATCCTTCATAAATTAATATTTTATGAATTAAATTAATTATTAAGATATTACAAAAATTATATTTTTTGGTGTGTTATTAATTATTGGATGTTGTGTAATTTTTCTGGAATTTATTGGGCTCAAAAACTATTTTTTAAATAACTAAAAAATCCCGTTTTAATTAAACCAGGTTGAACCGGGCTCAAACCGGACTGAACCCGGCCCAACTAAACTGGATCGGACCAACCCAGCTAACCCAAATCCTAAACCTAACGGGTCGAATCGGATCGGACCCGACCCGACTCTACCCGACCCGACCCGCTCCCACCTCTCTCCCACGAACCCCCACGATCTCTCCCGCCCCGCTCCGCCGGCACCACGATCCCCCGCCCGCTCCGCCGACGCACCCCACGATCCCCGACTCCGCCGCGGCCACCCCCGATTCCCCCGTCTCACTCGGCCTCCCCTCTCTATATAAAACCCTCCCCGAGCCAAACCACCGCCACTGCCATCACCGCCTCCATCAAACCACCGTCACCGCCATCACCATCTCAGTCGACCCCGGCCACCGCCGCCCGAGCCCCTGCCTCCGCCGCTTCCTCCGCCAGAGCCCCTCCGGCCGCCTCTGCGAGCCGACTCCCCCGTCGACCCGAGCCGCCCTCACCACTCCTCACCACTCCTCTCCACCGCCACTCCAGCTCTGGCCACCCTGATCTCCGCCGCTCTGAGCCACCGTCGAGACCCAGCACCGACGACGCCTCTGCTCCAGCAACCCGCCGACGACCCGACGGCCACAACAACGACCCGCAGCCGCACAGTGCCGCCGTGCCGCGTCGCGCCTCCTCGCGAACGCATTTTTCAGTCGATACCGATCCCCTGTTCAGGTGAGAATTTATCTCTCATCGCAGCCTCGTTTTCCGTTCTATCTGTTGTGACGCGTACCCTGCATGACCATCTCGAACCCCTGCAACTCGTTCGGGGTATCGTGTCCTGTGTCGGTCGCAAATCGGGACACAAAATCAGGAAAAATCTCCATTTTTTAAAATTCAAAAATTCGTCCCGAACTCGTAAGTTCACGACCGTTTTGCGTGCAACCTGTTAACTGTTTTCAAAATCCACTTGAACAGTAATTTATACCGTATAACCTAGTTTTAAAATCCTATTTTTGTTCAATTTATTGTGTTGTATGTTGTGTTTTATTCGAGGGTAAAAATGGCCAAAGGCTTGGTATTTAAAACCCTGATTTTTCTCGAAACTGGGTGCGTCCCGCTAAACGAGGCAACTTAGTCATGTGCGAACTTCACCAAAAGGTGCGCGCCATTAATACGGACGTGTGGGATTTTGCGAAAGTTGATTTGGATGTGCGTGCACACCGGAATCAATGCGTATCCGTCGACAACGCCCCGTATTGGCTCTGTTCTGAAACTCGTTGTAACTTCGTGTGTGCTCGTCGTTTCGAAATGAAACTTGTACCATTGGACTCATAGCATTTTTTTGGTCCTGTGACCCAAGTTTGGTTCGATTATGAGAACTTTGACAAAATCCCGTATCGTGGTCCCCACGGCTCCACTTGACGGACGATTTTGTGATCGGCTCATCGGAATCCAGTTTTGGACATTCCGTTGGGTTCGTATCATCGTTCTGGACTTGTAGACACTAAGTTTGACGAATTTGGAGAACTTTATCTCTGGCACATTTTTCGGTGCGAAGCGGGCCACATGTGGACCCCGCTTTGACCAGAAACTGTCATTTTTGTCCTTGTGTCTAAATTGGACTTATGGACAGGCAATTCTAGCTATTTGATGTCGTCTGAAAATGATGGTCGTGTTTATTTCAGCAACCGGAGGAGTACCTACAGATCCCGCTGATAGCAGAGCAACAGATGGAAACCAAACCCCAGGCAAGTGTACCTTGCCAAACTTGCAGTAGTTATCTGATATTGTTGCATGAGTTGTTCATATATATATATATATATATATATATATATATATATATATATATATATATACTTCTGTGATGTACATAGTCAACCCAGGACCGTGAGACGTTGCTTAATGTCTTAATAATATTCGGGTGTCGACGTCGTACGCGGAGTCGTGTAACGTCACTAGAGATTGATATCATGACCCTATATATCTTTGTGCTTGCTTTATCAAGTACGTCATACCATAGGACACTTGACACTGTTCATGTGACAGAATCTTCCTGAGACATTCATGGTGATTCGGTATAAGCTACAGGATTTGTGACATAGACTTTATTGCATATGCTTAGCTATTATTATGACTTGCTGCATCAGTTAGAGGTCATGATCTTGCGTGTCATGGACATGAGACGTGTGATTACATTGGGTGGGGAGAGACACACAGACTACATGATGATTTTATTTTTTATTTTTTATTGTGAGGCCTTAGACTCTACATCAGAGCTAGGCACTCTACTAGTGATATATTATTGTGAGGCCTTAGACTCTACATCAGAGCTAGGCACTATACTAGTGATATTACTGCTACCGGCTCCCCGACACAGAGCTTGTAGTGGTCTCAGCCTGAGTACTAATGATGCTCTCACTTGCATATCACATAACTGGTTACATAGTTTACCCTATTGTTATTGTTTCATTTATTATTGCACGGCATTTATTTTGGCTTGAGTTATTCTTGTACCTTGCTATGTCCCCTGAGGACCTGAAATTCGGATTATGTCCCCAGGTTTAGCAGAGAAAATCTACCCCGAGGTATACGGGACAGGAGCAGACATTGGAGCAGTACCATTACCAGAGGACGAGAGGTGATCGCTGAGAATTTTTCCTGAGTATCTGGTTTATTATACTCAGTTATTTCTATTGTTAGACTCTTATTTCCTGTCTATTGAATTAATGTATCAAACTCAATATCAGGTTGTTCCCCGAGATATTTTATTGAGACTTGTTATTAGATTATCTTTTATTTCGATTATTCTGATATTGATATGTGATTACCTTCTGTGTATGTGATTAGAATTAGACTGTGATTTGTGATCATAGACCTTTATAGTTGTTGTTTACAGCTTAAGTACACCCTGATGGGTCCATTAAATTGGGTTTGCCCATTGGAGTGTGCTGCTGGCCATTGCCACGTGTCTAGTCCCTCGGTATTTTGGGACTGGGGCGTGACAATCCTAAAAAAAAAAAATTGGACTGTCAACATTTTAGATAGTCTTATGTATATCCATGGTTATCAAAATTTTGGTAGTTCATATAAAATCAGAAACTATTAAGAGTTTGAGTAATACTATTTGTATTTCCAAATTATCCCTCCAATTCATCATCTCCTTACGTGGCAGCTGACGTGACATGTTAAATAATATTATGTAGCATCTAACATGACAGCTGACATAACAAATTTTAAACCCAAAAATTAATTATCCAAAAAATATTAATATTAATATTAATACTAATATTAATATTAATATTAATACTAATACTAATATTAATATTAATATTAAATTTAATTATAAATTTTGATGCTAATTTAAATATTAACATTAATTTTAATTTTAAAATGTGTCATGACAGCTGCCACATTAACAGCCACATAAGCTGCCATGTAAGGAGGGATATATTGGAGGGACAATTTGGAGGTGCAAATAATATTATTCTAAAATGTTGACAGTCCTAAAATAACATGGACTATAAAAAATTTTGACAGTTCAAACATGTACATGACTACCAAAAATGTGTTGCCCTAGTAACTTTTGGGTTATTTAGTAACAAGAAGATCTCATATAATAGCTGAAATTAGAATATGGTAATTCACATGTTCTGAACTTTTGTATAATTCATATTTCATATGGTTCAGAACATGTATAATTCATATTTTTTGAATTTCCTGTAATTAACAGCAAACACCATTTCTTGTAATTCAGATTTTGAATTTTTGTATATGTGAAAATAAGGTTTTTTTTTTTTTATGAGAGAAACTTGCTATGAATTTTAGAACTTTTAAATATTCAAGAAGAAGAACATTAAACTAATTTTTCTTACTTCCTTTAATCTCATCTATGGTTCATTTCTCTTAAAATCATCTATGATGAACCAACTGACAAAAAATTCAAGCAATATTAGTAATTAGCTACCTTTTCGATGAAAAAATTATAATTATTTTGTTATTTTGAAAAAAATTATAATTTTGTTATGTGATACAATTAGTGTTTGGATTTCCAATAAGTTAGAATATTGTGTTTGGGTCTCCATAATAGACATAATTGGTGTTTGAATTTTGGGCTAACGTTTGACTGTCAAAATCCAACTAAAAAAAAGAAAAAAAAAAGAGGGGGGGCGACAAAAAAAAATGAAAAAAATAAAATAAAAATGAAAAAAATAAAATAAAAATGAAAAATTAAATAAAAAGGGATACTTTTCTTTTTCTTTTTTCAGTATTTTTGTGTTTTTATCCTTTTTTTTGTTTTTTATTTCGTCATTTTTTCCTTGTTTTCCCATTTTCGTTTTTTCAATTTTTTATTTATTTTTCTTTTTGTTCTTTTTTTTCATTATTTTTTATTTTTCATTTTGGTTTTTTATTTTTTCTTCTTTTATTTTATTTTTTTAGTTGGGTTTTAATAGTCAACCATTAGTCTAGAAATGGAAAAAATAATACGTCGTCGTGGCTCGATTCACTGATATTCAGTCATCCATCCAAGATCTTATGCCTCTCTCCGATAACAACAAGGGTTACTCTAGTTCGACCTAGTTGCATTAGGCATTGTTTTAGACATTCTGAAAATTGTTTCTAACATAAGACATCAGTCTTCACACTAAATATCAACTTAAATAATTATTTTCTGAAAACAATTTTGAGAGACGTATCTACTTATATCGAAGGTCTAATTATCTGTGGGATCTCGCATCTACTTATATCGAAGGTCTAATTATCTGGATGATATTACGACGATCCTAGAGAATAAATTTGTAATAATATTAAAAAAAAATTATTGTACATAAAATATTTTTAAAACAAATTAACTAAAATAAAATAATCTGTCAAAAATTTAAAATCACGAAAACTTTCGCCATCTCTGATGGTGAAAATATAAATTTTTTTTTTTCATATTTGTCAAATTTTTGCCAACTGGTTTGTCAAATTTTCGCCAACCGAGTTGGCGAAAATCTGACTATTTTTTTTTTTTGTTTTTTTTTGGTTTGTTTTGGTATGTTTTTTTGTGTTGGTATTTTTAAAACAAACAAGCGGGGGAGCCAACTCGGTTTTTTTTTTCTGGTTTGTTTGTTTGTTTTTATTTTTTTAAAATTTACTTTTGTTTACTTTTATTTAGATTTAGTTCTTTTTTAAAAAAGTTGTTGTAGTATTAATTTTTTAAATAAATTACAAAAAATAAAATTTAACATCAAAAAAAAAAAATGCTATCATTGAACAACAAAAAATAATAATAAAAATATGCCGTAAGAATATTACGTCTGCCGTCGAGCATACTTCGAGCGGCCATAACTATTTGTTTTGAAATTGTTTTTCGTCAAACAATAGGTCGATTTGTATATTTTCGACGGGAGTAACACAATTCGTATAGAAAATTTTTTTTATCTAAAGCAAGACGCACATGTTACAGGTAAAAATATAAAATTTAAAACTTTAAAGTATCATAACTTTTGACAGAGAGATCGAAACAAGGTCCAGTTTGTGCCAAAATGACCGTATCGAAAAGTACTACGGGATAAACGGTTTTACCGTTTGACAGACTTTGAAAATTTTTAGAATCACAAAAAAATGATGTTTCAATCTCCAAATTTTATTTTCGGTAATTTTATTTTCAAATTTTTTTATTATCTATACTAATTTATTATTATCTATACTAATTTATTATTATCTATACTAATATGAATGATAATTAGTTTTTATTTATTTTAGTTATCTATACTAATTTTTGGAGACCAAAAATTTTAAAAAACCAAATTAGTATTGTGATTTCAATTTTTTGACAAATTATTTCGTTTTAGTTAATTTGTTTAAAAATATTTTCTGTACAACAAATTTTCTGATTAGTATTGTACTACAAATTTTTTGACAAAATATTTTCTGTGCAGAAAATTTAAAAAAACCAAATTAGTATTGTCAAAAATTTAAAAAATCAACAAAAAAATTCCTAAAAAACAAACCAAAACAACCAAAAAAACAAAAACAAAAAAACCATTGTCAGATTTTCGCTTGAGTTGACAAAAATTTGAAAAATATAAAAAAAATATATTATTTCATATTTTCGCTACAAGAGATGGCGAAAGCTTTCGTGATTTCAAATTTTTGACAAATTATTTCGTTTTAGTTAATTTGTTTCAAAATAATTTTTGTACAGCAAATTTTCTGTAATATTAAAATACAAAATTTTATTTCTTTATCAATTTTATAATTAAATTTTTGATCCCAATGCAATATATGACTAAAATCTAATCAAAATCAAATGATAGCAGAAACACAATTTTAATTCAGTATCATCGATAATAAAAATGTTACTGTTGACATGGGTGGCTCTCAAAAACTTTGAATGTCTAAAACTATATATTTGAGACGAATATTATGCATGTCTAATAATTTAGTAAATCAGAATTGAGATTGATGTCAACGAATTTCAGAATATAAGAAAAGAATATTGAACATGAGAATATGCAATAATTAGAAAAAAAATACTAAATGGTATTATCTAATAATTAATCAAGTTACAAAATCAAATATTCTTTTGTCATATGGTATCAAATATGTTAATAAGTTTGGTTGGATATAAATATTTTTAAAGTGTGTTGCACACGTAATACGTGTACCTCGACACTAAATATATATGATCTAAATATTTTTGGTATTTAAATAATAATAATAATAATAATCCAAATATTCCTTGTATCCAAATATCCCTGAATTTACTAATGCAGCAGTGGTTACAAAAATAGTATGGAGATTCCTACATTGCCTAACTTTAAGGTTTATGGCATTCAAGGAGCTAGCAACCTAGTTCAAAAGTTTAGTGACTTTATTCTTCAGGATAGTTATTGTTGGAACACCTCCCTTATCCACTGTCTCTTCCCTTCTAATGAGGCCTTAGCTATCATCAACTAACCACTGACATCCTATACCACCAATGACAAGCTGATATGGATTCATATGACTTCCGGAGTTCTTAATACTAAATCAGTCAACAGGCTCATCCATGAAAAATCTTCTTTTGGACTTTAAAGAGTGGACTAAACTTTGGTCCCTACAATGGACTTTTTGATATTACCTCCTACTAGATGTAGGATATTGCTATTATTCTCCTGCTGTTTCATTAATTGATATTACCTTCCTGAAAGTGTCGTTATCACTTTTAACTTTATAGTGACACATTTAAAACTCTTTAACGACACTTTCAGGAAGGTAATATCAATTAATGAAACAGCATGAGAGTAATATCAATATCCTACATCTAGCAGAGAGATAATATCAAAAAGCCCTCCTATAATACATACATCCTCGAGTTCTAACGTTCACGTGGAGAGCACTTACAGATTCTCTACCAACTGAAACCAACATCTACATACGGGTACAACACATCAATCTAGTATGTGCTAACTGCCAGGTACATTTTGAAACAACTGATCATATGGTTTAACATTGCCCTATCACAGGATCTGTTTCGCATAGTGTCCCAAACATCAATCGATACCTGCACGGAACTTCGGCGGCCGTGGTCACGTCGAACAACTCTTCGCGCTCCATCTTTTTTACGAAATCCTCGTCCCACGCCTTCAGCGCATCCACGTCATCGACGCTTCCAGTACTCGATAACCTTGGCGAGGGTGGAGCTGTGCACGTTCGAGAGGGGAACGGCCGACTCGGCACAACCTTCCTCGATTATGTTTTTTAATATCACCGACGAGTTGCTAGCCACAGACGACTCCAACACGAACTCCTCGCGGTAGAGACTATGCAAGATCACCTGCTTTGGAACTTCGGCAGCCGTGACTAGTGTCTCAACAAGTAAAGCTATAGGATTGGCATTATATAATTGTACATCAAGCTTGAAGTAATATATATATATATATATATATATATATATATATATATATATATATATATATATATATATATATATATATATATTATGTAGTTAGTTTAAACATAACTTAAATTTAAATATATTCTAGTATCATGTGGTTTTTAATTTACTTGAGGAGAAAATAAAATTAGGTGGTTTTAATTTTCTTTACCTGACAATAAAATTGATGATATACATACGGCTTAGATGACTCAAGTTTAGAAGTCCCATTATAATAGTAGAGAAGAGATTTTTAATTTTAGAGTATTTAAATATAATTTGAATATGATTAATTTTTTTGAATTCTGGATATATGTTTAATTAGATAATATTATTTAGTTAATTTAAATATATGTTTAATTAGATAATATTATGTAGTTAGTTTAAACATAATTTAAAATTTAAATATATTCAAGTATCCGGTGGTTTTTAATTTACTTGAGGAGAAAATAAAATTAGGTGGTTTTAATTTTTTTACCTAAGAATAAAATTGATAATATAAATACGGCTTATATTTGAGCCGTTTATGTAAAACCCCTAATTCTAAAATTCGTATTATTATTTTAATTATGGTAATTATGAGCTAAATAGAGGAAATAGATTTTTATTTAATATTTATTTAAGGTGTTCGTGCATCTAGGGAATTTATGGAGCCATTATAAATTTTTCCTAATTTATACCATGTAGGAGACCCTTTGGACAGTTGCTAGTTTAACCGTATACACTAATATAATTTTTAGAATTTTCTATGTTTAAAATATGAATATATATATATATATATATAGTTATTATTAATAAGAAAAAGAAAAGAATAGAAATTATAATTTCCTATTGGATCAAACCCAAACCCGCAACCCGTTAACCCCCCCCCCCGGCGTAAAGTAAGAAAACAGCAGCAGCTCATCACCCCGCGTATACTTCTCCGCGCATAAATATCCACAACAGCAGTAGCAAAACCACCGCTTATCTTTCTCCCCCGCATAAACTCTTCCTTTCACCGCGCGTAAAACCCAAACCACAACCCATTAGGAGAAGAAAATATCAGCAGCAGAAGCAAAACCCAATTTTGATTTGGTTTGCTTCTCTGCACGTGTAAGCTTCTCATTCCACCGCTTCTTAACATTAATATTACTAAACACCCCTCAACCGAAACCAAAACCAATGAAAAGAAAGAAACAACAGCGGCAATAGTTTTCTTAAAAATACTAAGTTTTTCCACTGCCTCTTATTCTCTATATATAACCATACAATACACCCCAAACCCTAAACCTCACTTCTTCAACTTAACACTGTTGTGGATGCTTGCACTATACGGAAACTTTGCTCGGCAAGTATACCTTGCCATATTACCATTATTTACATTCCAAATGATGCCTGATTCTGTTTTTATTTATGTATTGCATTGGACCTTGTTTATGAGACCACCCCAGTATTATGGAGCATTATTTGGTTCATTGGCCGTGACACAGTTGTTACACGAGTTATGAGTCTCATATAGATCCCGGACTACGTATTGGGTTGGCCGCCTGTACGTAAGTGCCGTGCGTTAAGGATGACTGCTGATAGAAACTTTGTATGCTAGTAGACCTGGCAGTTATTTAGAGGTTTTATCGTGTCATGGATATGGCATACTTAGAGAATGGGGTGGGGAGAACAATAAGTAAAGCGTTTGGGCTCCTTTGTATTTTTTACGTAACGCCCGGATTCTCCATCGGAGAAAGGGTGATGACGACCACTATATACTATATATTACTGGGGGCCTCTGCCATTCAAAAGACGACATGCTGGTAGGCCCCTGATTCTCCCAGAGAATCATGCCAATCCTATTATTGGCCAGATAGCCCACGTGTTGGAAAGTTGTTCTCAAACTGCATACACTTAGACGGTCAGGCGTCCCAGTGGATGTTTATATTTCAGTACCTTATTGGCATGCTTATATGTATCTTGTTACGTCCCTCTGAGGACCTGGTTCATTTTCAGATATGGACGAGCAGGAGTACCCACAGGAGTACGGACCTGGACCTGACTCTACGTACCTGATTGAGGAGATCTTACCCTCAGAGTATCTGTGATTTATTGACGCTGTTTAGATATTTTTGCTACTTCAGTATAGTCATTTTATAGTGGATTTGTTTCCACCCGACTACCAGACTTGATACTCATTTTGGATATTTAGTTATTATTTAGCTTTTATTCCTACTGATTATTTGTGCTATGGATGAGATATAGATTTTGTGTGACTTGTTGTGACAGTATATTACCACTGGTGGATTGTAATATTCATGTACAACGTACGTGTGTATATGGTTTCAATATATTGGAGTTCGTATACATACGGCTGGGCGTGTTATGTATTCCTAGTCCTACGTATTTTTGGGACTGGGGCGTGACATATTTTTGGTGGTGTGTCACGCCCCTGTCCCAAAATACCGAGGGACCAGACACGTGGCAATGGCCAGCAGCACGCACCGATGGACAAACCCAATTTAATGGATCCATCAGGGCATACTTAAGCTGTAAAACAAAGTCTACGACAACATGGCACAACTAATCTCATCCACACAAGATATAAATATGATCCACAGAATATAAGGAATATAAATCATCAACCAGTCTCAACAAAGTGCTTCGGGGAACAACCCGATAAATATCTGATACAATGGTTCAACAGACCATAATATAAATGACAGAATAAAGTAAATACTGAGCATGGAACATAGATGCTCAGAAAAAGTCTTCAGCTAACACCTCGTCCTCGGGTGTCGGTACAGCTCCTGTATCTGCTTCTGCTCCGGTCCTGTATACCTCGGGATAGATCTCGTCTGCAAATCCTGGGGACATAATCCATTCCAGGTCCTCAGGGGACATATCAAGGTACAGAAAATACAAGCCAAAATAAATGCAGTGCAGCAAATAATGAAAGAAATAGGGTAAGCTATATAACCATCTATGTGAAATGCAAGTTAAGAGCATCACGAGTACTCAGGCTGAGCCACTACAAGCTCTGTGTCGGGGAGCCGGTAGCGGTAATAACACGTAATGTGCCTAGCTCTGCTACGAGAGTCTACGGCCTCACAATAGTAGTAGATATATATATATGAAACAGCCTGTAGCCTGTGTGTCTCTCCCCACCCAATGTAACCACGCACATCATGACCATAACGTCTCATGTCCATGTCAAGCGGGATCATAGCTAATGCAACAAGTCATAAAGTATCTATGAATATAGTATCTCTGTCAAGTCTTGTATCCTATACAGAATCACCATGAATATCTCAGGAAGATCCTGTCTCATAAATAGTGTCAAGTGTCCTAGGTCAAAGTGTACTCGGTAAGACAAGTACGAGAATATAAAGTGTCACGAATGTCCATCTCTAGATGACAATACACAACGCCGCGTACGGTGTTGGCACCCGACTATTAATCGGACGCTAAGTAAGTCACACGGTCCTAGGTTAAGCATGCACAGCAATATAAATGAAGCAAGGAAAAATATATAACAATACTACAGAGTTTGGCAAGGTACACTTGCCTGGGGTCCTGTTGCTGGTATGAATCAGAGTCAAAGTCACAGTCCAAATAGCCTATGTATTATAAATTTATCTCGTCAAAAGATAATTTATTTTAATTTATTTAATTCTGGAATAATTACTCTAAAATCCTATTTTAATCTTATTATTCTGATTTTTATGTTAATTCCTAAATTTTGTCCAAAGAAACTAAATTTTTTCAACTCGAGACTCATGCACGCAAATCGAGACGATCTGTTGACCAAAAAGTCAATCGACACAAACTTGACTTTCATGCATGATTTCCTGTAGATTTCAGCATCAAAAACATACTAGAATTTACGGCTCGTCCGAATTTAAATTCGTTTGAGAATTATGGCACATACAAATTTTGTATTGTGCATCGATGGTTAAATTCTAACCTAGAAGTTCTACAGAATTAACAGTATGTAAATACTTTGAATTAAATTCTGGGAAAAATATATGTCGATGATCTCGACATTATCTTTCTGAAAATTTAAACGGTTCGTGATTCTGATTCCGGGTTCTCCCGAAATTGCGAAAACATCGAAACACGTCTATTTTCGGACATGCTGTGCTCTACGAATTTTCCAGAATTTAATACTAATAATTTCGCAAAACAATTTATATAATCAGAAATTTAACCTCAATATCTTTCTAACGCAAGAAACTAGACCTCGTTTGGAGTCCGGAGCTATGCGCAATGACTTCTGGAAGATGAAGAAACCCTAGATGACAATTCTTCCAAATCTCT
This sequence comes from Iris macrosiphon, assembly GCA_036927795.1. NCBI lineage: Eukaryota > Viridiplantae > Streptophyta > Magnoliopsida > Asparagales > Iridaceae > Iris > Iris macrosiphon. The sequence continues at coordinate 37,918 of JAYESA010000027.1, read as the reverse complement.
CTCTCTCTCTAAAATAATGAGATAATTAGGGTTATTATATTACATATATATAGATGTACCTGCGGCTGAATGGATATCTATAGGCTGACATGTGTCAGAATCTGATTGGATGGTTTTATTTATATTATTTATTTTTGATTTGCCTTTATCAAAATATTATTTAAGTCGTTTTAAATCTAAATAACTCAAAATAAACATTAAAAATAATCATAAAAATCTGGAAAAATTACAGAAAATATATTTTGAACCAAAAAACCCTAGAGAAATATTTGGGATAATTTTATATTCATATATTTTCTACTATAATTAGGAGAAGCTCTAAAAATTAGTTTTAAATATTTAAATAAAATTAAATATTAAATATATTCCAAAAATTCTGAAATAATTCCAGAAAATATATAATAATATTGTAAACACTAAAAAATTTATGTGGGTCCATTCTATATAACTGGGCTTGCACAATAAATTCTAGAAGTCCTAAAAATTAGTTATTAGTCTAAATAACTCCCAATAAATACTAAAAATATTCAGAAAATTCCCAGAATATTCTAGAAAATATATTTGACTATTTAGAACCTAAAATAAAATTTTGGGATATTTTTAATTAAGTTTGAATATAAAATAAATTCTTCAAAGTCCTAAAAAATTAGTGTTACTAGTTTTTAATTAACTAAAAATTATGGAAAAATCCCAATAATCTAAAATAGCCTAAAATAATTCTAAATAAATATTAATATAAGTAAATATACTAAAAAATTTATTTTCTAATTAACTAAGAGAATATTCTAAATAAATTCAATATCTATAATAAATATAATAATATAAAATATACACAAAATACCTATTTTGGGTGAGGGAGTTTACAATCTACCCAACTTAAAATAATTTCGTCCTCGAAATTAAAATTAAGCCACGGTAGAAGACAAGGATGGTATAAGATTCGCATTGGTTAAAATGCAAGGCTAGGTTTAACGGAGTGGACGAAGTTGCACGATGCATATACCAAAAATTATGGGAAAAATTCGTATGAGCGAAAAATTGGTTTCTTCCAGTGTCATGGCAATGATGTGGGCACCTAATTGCTCCTTTGCATAAAAACGCCCAACCACTGAAACGTTGCACCAAGATGGAAATGGAGGATGGGCATGTCTAGGACAAGGGTGTGGAATTTGTAGGAAGACAGTGACTAGGAAAGTGCTCCAATTATCGAAGCAATGGTAAGGGGCGCCACGTGATACCATGTTGTAAAACTGAATAAAATGTCGTATTCTATTTCTAAGTGGATTCGAGCTAGCCTCAGTCTCACTATCTAAGCCGAGTAGGTCAAATTCTTAGGTGAGGGGGTTTCACAATCCAGCCAACTTAAGACAATGTCGTCCTCAAAATTAAGATAAGGCTTAATCGGTTAATCCCTCATGTACATACGGCAAGTTAATCGCAATCTTCTTGCGATAATTAAAATCCTAATCATTTCCATCACTCCAAGGTTAAGATGATCACTACTCCAATCAAAATTCAACCTATGGTTATCTCTTCTCCCTTGTTTCAAATTATCCATATCCAACTTTAAATTAAATCCACATAACATCTTCAAGATTTAAATAAGCATGTAAATTTTACCTCACGATCTCTAACTATCACAATCTCCTCTAGAAGTAATTCGAGTCCAATGTTATTCCCATTTTCACTTAATTTTTTTTTTTTTGTATGCTTCAACTTTTTAAATTCCATTCACATCCTCAATATTTCAAATAGGTAGTCCAACCATCAAATTTTAATTCTTAATTTAAATCATCAAATTGAAAAATAATTTAAATGCAGTCCACCAATGTTCAAGTCTGAAATTCTATATTTTTATCCTCTAAACTCCAATTGATGATTTTACTTTCATTATTCAAAATTTTATCATGTACTTAAGGTATAAATATTGGGTCCTCAATATCAATTCATTAATCCTCATCATCTTAGTCATTCTTCTAAATTTCTCAAAAATTACAAAGGCTTGAACCTCTCCCAATCTAATCTTGCTCGATCACAAACTAAAAGAAATTCCTCTCGAGTTGACAATGCACTGCTACCCAACTTAGAATTTACCCATCTATCACATAAGGCTATATACTTTAAGAAAATATTCCTTAATTTATTTACTCATGTCATTCAATCCTCGAAACTTCAACGCCGATCATATCACATATGATAGGTCCTTAATTTCGAAAGAATAATCCTCAAGTATGTGATCGGCCTATGGGGTATATCTAGTATTCTCTGTGTATCAATTTATACAAAGCACGAGGTTTCGTCTTTCCGAAATAAGGGAAGACGGAGACCAATAATAAAGAGTTCAAGGGAGAGGTAATTGAATAAAAGTATCAGGATCAAGGCGTTTAAAGAATTCAAATGGGAATTGTCAAAGCAGTTGTGGATTGAAATCCTATTTTGGTAATCCTTTGTTCGCATGCTCGTATTAGTACAATTATGTAACCGATACGATATGTCAGACATGTCTAGGGCAAGTACATTCGTCTACTAATCACTACATATCTCAATCCACGTAAAGTAGTATTACGATGGGCGAATCAAGCGCATTATGGCTGATCAGACCGTAATACACTGATTCTGAAATATATTATTGTGGGCCTCCCCAATAATACATATGTCATGAACAAGCTCGATAAAGAATAAGCTTGCAAAACTAGGCCATAAAATAGCAGCATAAGTCAAGGTAGTATATAAAGTATAAGCACGCTAGATGATGATGAAAGGAGGTACAAATTATTCAAGTTCACAAAACAACAAAATGAGCAACAGTAATAAAAGACTCTACAATCTCTACAGTTATCATACAACCTCCTTGTCTAAGTCGCTAGTCGACCAAATAGGGACAAGGTTATTGTTTGAATAAACACTGTCATCCTTTGCTAGCATGCGATTAATGCCATACAGTTACACCGCCTCGATGGGTCAAGTGGACTATGTGGTACTAGTCTCAAGGGAAAGAGAATATAACTTGCATCGAGGTGGCGGTACAAATTTCGTGATTTAACACTAAGGGATAATCATCGGGTCACAATCTACAAGATTAATTCAAACTTATCGAACTCTAACTACCAAGCACAAATTTTCAACTTCAAGATTACAGCTATAATCCTAGCAACTATGGATCCTTAACGAGGAATAAAATTACTTGGCCTACTATCAGAAGGGTCAGGGGCACGAATTGAAAGACGGAGAAAAAGAAGAACATATTTTAGTCGTTGCGCATTAGCGAACGTTAAGTGTAACGCCCCGCTCCGCGCCGGCGTTATGTATCAAGGTGAGTGGGCAGAACTTCGTTCTCTGATTCTTGCACGCCTTAATAAATAACCTGAGTTTTTGCTTGCAATATTTTCTTAAGAGAATGATAGAACCTGCCTTGCATGTTAATGAACGAACTCACCTAGCTTATCTTTGAATCAATGTCTACTAAACGAGAATCCTGAATCGCCTGCTTAGAGTGCATGAACATGTTCACTATCGTCTATGCTTCGAGAGAACCATACTGTGCCTGAACGTGTTCAAGTGATAAGTCGGATTGCCCCACAACAACAAGTGTATTCTGATGGTTCGTCTCGTCTGCATACTAGAGTTTATTTGATAGTGTTCCATACATTCGCACGCGGTCGGACAATGGCTATTGGTGGAGAGCTGAACTACATGTGTCCCGGCTGCTACCATGATAGTGCAAAGCAACCATGAGTCACAGCTGCCTCTAGCATCAGATAAAAGAGTCATTGGTATGCTGGACTAACCGCTGCCGATCCTGAGATACTCGGGGACCGCCCTGCATATAGCTAAGTCATTGTGTTGGCTTGGATAGTGACTGCCCCTAAGAATGTGCATCGTGTGTCTAGCTTTGCATCAGACCCTCGAGTCGCACGAGACACGCTGCGCAAACCCTGAAACATGAATGGTTTGCTTGCTGCATATTCAATATGAAACTCTGTTTCCAAACATGTTTCTAAACAAGTAAATCAACTCTGCTAGAACTGCATGAAACGAACCTAGGTAAAACTAGAAAGATCACTAGTAATGTAATGTTTTATAACATGATTACTTAGTGCCTGTTTGAGTGAATGCTTGTTTCTGTTCAGTTGATTTATCTCACCAGTACTTGTATAAAGTGCTGACCCACCAACAGTTTACTTGTTCGCAGGTACTGGATCGTCCGAGAAAGCGATAGGCGTGCCACAGTCTCGAAGACCCAGAATCCTGGTTTCGATTGTTGCCCCGAGAATGCTATCGTATAAGGGGACATAATGTATGGAACGAACGTGTGCCTTTGCTAAAGGAAACCCAAGTTGCCTCGATTGTCCCGAACACTCAGTTGGCTAATGCATTGCATTGCAACAAGTCCCTTTCCGCTGCTAACTCGATTGATGCGATGATAGCCAACTATCAACTTAAACGATTGGCCTTGCATGGGCGCAACCCCAGGCCCGTGCGGCATCACGTCCCCCGAAAGCTCGAACGGGCCATTCGCTTGGCTCCCTTCCTCCCTCGCGCCCGCGGGACGGACGCGATAATTCGCGTCCGACGCGCCGAGGCACGGTGATTCGTGTCCGGTTCTTTAATTCCCGGCCGCACGGGACGGGGCAGGGCGGAGCGGCGGCCCGGGCGGGACCGGGGCGTGACATTAAGGTCGTCGATGAACAACATATGAAATTAAAATATGGGACTCTAGATAATGTCATGGTTTCCTAAGGTGAAGGTGGCGAGCAATTCTCCGCGTTTGAGGTATGATCTCATGGGGAATGTCATACTCGTTGCTCTGGGCTCCCTGAGGTACTGTCTGCTAATATCACGACAAGAACCTATATCTTAACACTATCCCACTATGCACACTAGGTTCAGTCCTAACATCCGATCTCAGATTTCTATTGGTTCCTCAAGATTGTGGTCAAACATTAGGGTCAAATCTCTAGCTAGCTCTTAGCAGTGCCTATACTACTCTTAGGTCATTTATGACTATAACAAGAAATAATGGTAAATTATTCTATAGGTGAGGGACGCTAGGGTTCATTAAGCGTTCTACTTAGGGGTGTGTCAATATCCTAGCTGTACTCTTAATAGGAAGGTTACCATACTTATCATTCTATCAACAGGGACTGCTATATTCTAGGAGACGGCTACACTTTAAGGAACTAATGAGAAGGCACACGAATCAAGCAGGATGCAATTATTCAACGAAATAGATTGGAAGGAGGAGGAGAAGTCATAGTCAGTTGTGGATGAGATCCTATACTCTAATCCTATTTGCAGGCTTGCTCGGTCCCTAAGTTGAAACCGAACAATTTAGTCGTAGACCTGCATGGGCCACCACAAAAACCATGTCACGCCCCAGTCCCAAAATACCGAGGGACCAGACACGTGGCAATGGCCAGCAGCACGCACCGATGGACAAACCCAATTTAATGGATCCATCAGGGCATACTTAAGCTGTAAAACAAAGTCTACGACAACATGGCACAACTAATCTCATCCACACAAGATATAAATATGATCCACAGAATATAAGGAATGTAAATCATCAACCAGTCTCAACAAAGTACTTCGGGGAACAACCCGATAAATATCTGATACAATGGTTCAATAGACCATAATATAAATGACAGAATAAAGTAAATACTGAGCATGGAACATAGATGCTCAGGAAAAGTCTTCAGCTAACACCTCGTCCTCGGGTGTCGGTACAGCTCCTGTATCTTCTTCTGCTCCGGTCCCGTATACCTCAGGATAGATCTCGTCTGCAAATCCTGGGGACATAATCCATTCCAGGTCCTCAGGGGACATAGCAAGGTACAGAAAATACAAGCCAAAATAAATGCAGTGCAGCAAATAATAAAATAAATAGGGTAAGCTATATAACCATCTATGTGAAATACAAGTTGAGAGCATCACGAGTACTCAGGCTGAGCCACTACAAGCTCTGTGTCGGGGAGCCGGTAGCGGTAATAACACGTAATGTGCCTAGCTCTGCTACGAGAGTCTACGGCCTCACAATAGTAGTAGATATATATATATATGAAACAGCCTGTAGCCTGTGTGTCTCTCCCCACCCAATGTAACCACGCATATCATGACCATAACGTCTCATGTCCATGTCAAGCGAGATCATAGCTAATGCAACAAGTCATAAAGTATCTATGAATATAGTATCTCTGTCAAGTCCTTGTATCCTATACAGAATCACCATAAATATCTCAGGAAGATCCTGTCTCATGAATAGTGTCAAGTATCCTAGGTCAAAGTGTACTCGGTAAGACAAGTACGAGAATATAAAGTGTCACGAATGTCCATCTCTAGATGACAATACACAACGCCGCGTACGGTGTTGGCACCCGACTATTAATCGGACGCTAAGTAAGTCACACGGTCCTAGGTTAAGCATGCACAGCAATATAAATGAAGCAAGGAAAAATATATAATAATACTGCAGAGTTTGGCAAGGTACACTTGCCTGGGGTCCTGTTGCTGGTATGAATCAGAGTCCAAGTCACAGTCCAAATAGCCTATGTATTACAAATTTATCTCGTCAAAAGATAATTTATTTTAATTTATTTAATTCTGGAATAATTACTCTAAAATCCTATTTTAATCTTATTATTCTGATTTTTATGTTAATTCCTAAATTGTGTCCAAAGAAACTGAATTTTATCAACTCGAGACTCATGGCACGCAAATCGAGGCGATCTGTTGACCAAAAAGTCAACCGACACAAACTCGACTTTCATGCATGATTTCCTATAGATTTCTGTATCAAAAACATACTAGAATTTATGGCTCGTCTGAATTTAAATTTGTTTGGGAATTATGGCACATACAAATTTTGTATTGTGCATCGATGGTTAAATTCTAACCTAGAAGTTCTATAGAATTAACAGTATGTAAATACTTTGAATTAAATTCTGGTAAAAATATATGTCGATGATCTCGACATTAGCTTTCCGAAAATTTAAACGGTTCGTGATTCTGATTCCGGGTTCTCCCGAAATTGCGAAAACATCGAAACACGTCTATTTTTGGACATGCTGTGCTCTACGAATTTTCCAGAATTTAATACTAATAATTTCGAAAAAAAATTGTATAATCAGAAAGTTAACCTCAATATCTTTCTAACGCAAGAAACTAGACCTCGTTTGGAGTCCAGAGCTATGCACAATGGCTTCTGGAAGATGAAGAAACCCTAAATGACAATTCTCCCAAATCTCTCTCTCTCTCTCTAAAATAATGAGATAATTAGGGTTATTATATTATATATATATAGATGTACCTGCGGCTGAATGGATATCTATAGGCTGACATGTTTCAGAATCTGATTTGATGGTTTTATTTATATTATTTATTTTTGATTTGCCTTTATCAAAATATTATTTAAGTCGTTTTAAATCTAAATAACTCAAAATAAACGTTAAAAATAATCATAAAAATCTGAAAAAATTACAGAAAATATATTTTGAACCGAAAAACCATAGAAAAATATTTGGGATAATTTTATATTCATAGATTTTCTACTATAATTAGGAGAAGCTCTAAAAATTAGTTTTAAATATTTAAATAAAATTAAATATTAAATATATTCCAACAATTCTAAAATAATTCTAGAAAATATATAATAATATTATAAACACTAAAAATTTTACGTGGGTCCATTCTATATAACTGGGCTTGTAAAATAAATTCTAGAAGTCCTAAAAATTAGTTATTAGTCTAAATAACTCCCAATAAATACTAAAAATATTCAGAAAATTTCCAGAATATTCTAGAAAATATATTTGACTATTTAGAACCTAAAATAAAATTTTGGGATATTTTTAATTTAGTTTGAACATAAAATGAATTCTTGAAAGTCCTAAAAAATTAGTGTTACTAGTTTTTAATTAACTAAAAATTATGGAAAAATCCCAATAATCTAAAATAGCCTAAAAATAATTCTAAATAAATATTTATATAAGTAAATATACTAAAAAATTTATTTTCTAATTAACTAAAAGAATATTCTAAATAAATTCAACATCTATAATAAATATAATAATATAAAATATACACAAAATACCTATTTTGGGTGAGAGAGTTTACATGGTGGCCCATGCAGGTCAGAATATATTGTATTGGTTACGTAACTGCACCAAACAAGCCTGCGTATAGGAATAGAGTATAAGGATCTCATCCATACTTGACTGAAACCTCATTCTTCCTTCCAACCATCATATGTTTAATTTATGCCAAAGACCCTTTGCCATTGTTGGCATAAAAAGCCAAATGACTGTCTTATCGGCGTAAAAAGCCAAGCTATGATTGCCTACTTACGCTGCAGGAGATTACCTATTTTCGCTGCAGTATGCTTACTTTATGCTGCAATTATAAACAACTTCTACCCACGTTCCCTTAGTCTTCCTAATCTGCATATAATATGACACACAAACCACATAGATAACTACCCCAGCGTACAACTGATGATTCCTGAATAATAGATGACCAGCGTAGAATAGCCTGATTAAGGCATAAAATGTAAGGATAGGATGTGAGCGTATTTTTCACGGTCTTAGCTTTCCCAGTCATAACCAGTCATAATCGAATCTCTTACATTAAATACAGAGATATGACTCGAGCCCTGTGCAGAAATAGATTTTTGACATAGCATCTGATTTTGTCTCATTTTGAGCGTAAAACTCATTCCTGAAGATAGCGTATTCAGAAGCCTCAACTTTTCTTCCTCTTGAAAGCATAAAAATGACTTGTATTAAATATGTCACTAAACGATAACCTGGGTCTCTGTGCAAAATTATCATCACATCCGTCCTCTCGATCATCGTGCAGTACTTTTTGTCAGATGTCAGGTTCACTGATTTGACTGACAAATTCATCCGAGAAAATACAAAAAGTTCCTCGTACGACTTTACGCTGCAACGTATGCTAGACCTTATGCGCAGACCTTTCACGCGAGCTTTACGCAGAAAGTATAGCAAGACTTTACGCGCAGATTTTACACAGGCAGGTTTTACGCAGCATATCTTTTACGCAGTCGATCTTTTACGCGCAGACTTTACGCACGGAAACTTTTGCACAGATTTTTCCTAGACAATTCTGAAACCCTGTTTTACGCCGACAGTTTTGAATCTCTACTTTACACGGACAACTCTGAAGTTATACTCTACGCTTCTCTGCTTTACACAGACAATTCTAAAACCCCACTTTACGCCAACTTCCTTGAATCTCTATTTTATGCCAAAATTTCCTTGAATCTCTGTTTTTACGCGGACAGCTTATCAACCTGTTTTACGCAAACAACCTAGAAGCCCTGTTTTACGCAGGGAGAGACCTCTTGTATGTTGGGAGTTTTTGACTGTAAAATATGCGGACTAATTCCCCAGCATATTTTATGCTACATTCTATATTAATGCTTGCATCCTATTTGATTTCTGTACCTCTTCTAAATCGTTGCATACATCACCTGCAGAAAGATGGAAATGCAGAATGGATGTACTGCCGCCAATGGCGACACAACTTCTAGGGTCAATGGTCAGACTCAAGGAGGGATCTCAACAATTCCTAAACTTCCGGGATCAGAGGGTCAGATTCATAATCCAGTTCCATCTGATCTTCCCGTTCTACCTAATGGGAACCTTCCAGGCTCATAAATACCGCAGGATGGCCAGACACAACTGTTCCAATTCTTCCAGATGATAATACAGGAACAGCGACAACAGGCCGCCACACTAGCTGCAGAGCAGAGGCAGCAAGCAGCAGAGCTGTCACCTCCACTTTTTGGATTAGGGGTATTTTCGCCTTTTCGTAATAAATTTGTAAATGATTTCATGATATTTAATTATATCTAATAATTGCGATTTTGAAACAACTGATCATATGGTTTATCATTGCCCTATCACAGGATCTGTTTCGCATAGTGTCCCAAGCATCAATCGATACCTGCACGGAACTTCGGCGATCGTGGTCATGTCGAACAACTCTTCGCGCACCATCTTTTTAACGAAATCCTCGTCCCACGCCTTCAGCGCATCCACGTCATCGGCGCTTCCAGTACTCGATAATCTTTGCGAGGGTGGAGCTGTGCACGTTCGAGAGGGGAACGGCCGACTCGGCACAACCTTCCTCGATTATGTTTTTTAATATCACCGACGAGTTGCTAGCCACAGACGACTCTAACACGAACTCCTCGCGGTCGAGACTATGCAAGATCACCTGCTTTGGAACTTCGGCAGCCGTGACTAGTGTCTCAACAAGTAAAGCAATAGGATTGGCATTATATAATTGTACATCAAGCTTGAAGTAATATATATATATATATATATATATATGATTGGCATTATATAATTGTACATCAAGCTTGAAGTAATATATATATATATATATATATATATATATATATATATATATATATATATATATATATATATATATATATATATATATATATATATATATATATTATGTAGTTAGTTTAAACATAACTTAAATTTAAATATATTCTAGTATCTTGTGGTTTTTAATTTACTTGAGGAGAAAATAAAATTAGGTGGTTTTAATTTTTTTTACCTGACAATAAAATTGATGATATACATACGGCTTAGATGACTCAAGTTTAGAAGTCCCATTATAATAGTAGAGAAGAGATTTTTAAATTTAGAGTATTTAAATATAATTTTAATATGATTAATTTTTTTGAATTCTGGATATATGTTTAATTAGATAATATTATTTAGTTAGTTTAAATATATGTTTAATTAGATAATATTATGTAGTTAGTTTAAACATAATTTAAAATTTAAATATAATCTAGTATCCGGTGGTTTTTAATTTACATGAGGAGAAAATAAAATTAGGTGGTTTTGATTTTTTTACCTAAGAATAAAATTGATAATATAAATACGGCTTATATTTGAGCCGTTTATGTAAAACCCCTAATTCTGAAATTCGTATTATTATTTTAATTATGGTAATTATGAGCTAAATAGAGGAAATAGATTTTTATTTAATATTTATTTAAGGTGTTCGTGCATCTAGGGGATTTATGGATCCATTATAATTTTTTCCTAATTTATTCCATGTAGGAGACCCTTTGGACAGTTGCTAGTTTAACCGTATACACTAATATAATTTTTAGAATTTTTTATGTATAAAATATGAATATATATATATATATATATATATATATATATATATATATATATATATATATATATATATATATATATATATATATAGTTATTATTAATAAGAAAAAGAAAAGAATAGAAAATAGAATTTTCTATTGGATCAAACCCAAACCCGCAACCCATTAACCACCCCCCGGCGTAAAGTAAGAAAATAACAGCAGCTCATCACCCCGCGTATACTTCTCCGCGCATAAATATCCACAGCAGCAGTAGCAAAACCACCGCTTATCTTTCTCCCCCGCATAAACTCTTCCTTTCACCGCACGTAAAACCCAAACCACAACCCATTAGGAGAAGAAAATATCATCAGCAGAAGCAAAACCCAATTTTGCTTTGGTTTGCTTCTCTGCACGTGTAAGCTTCTCATTCCACAGCTTCTTAACATTAATATTACTAAACACCCCTCAACCGAAACCAAAACCAATAAAAAGAAAGAAACAACAGCGGCAATAGTTTTCTTAAAAACACTAAGTTTCCCCACCGCCTCTTATTCTCTATATATAACCATACAATACACCCCAAACCCTAAACCTCACTTCTTCAACTTAACACTGTTGTGGATGCTTGGACTATACGGAAACTTTGCTCGACAAGTATACCTTGCCATATTACCATTATTTACATTCCAAATGATGCCTGATTCTGTTTTTATTTATGTATTGCATTGGACCTTGTTTATGAGACCACCCCAGTATTATGGAGCATTATTTGGTTCATTGGCCGTGACACAGTTGTTACACGAGTTATGAGTCTCATATAGATCCCGGACTACGTATTGGGTTGGCCGCCTATACGTAAGTGCCGTGCGTTAAGGATGACTGCTGATAAAAACTTTGTATGCTAGTAAACCTGGCAGTTATTTAGAGGTTTTATCGTGTCATGGATATGGCATACTTAGAGCATGGGATGGGGAGAACAATAAGTAAAGCGTTTGGGCTCCTTTGCATTTTCTCTGTAACGCCCGGATTCTCCGTCGGAGAAAGGGTGATGACGACCACTATATACTATATATTACTGGCGGCCTCTGTCGTTCAAAAGACGACATGCTAGTAGGCCCCTGATTCTCCCAGAGAATCATGCCAATCCTATTATTGGCCAAATAGCCCACGTGTTGGAAAGTTGTTCTCAAACTGCATACACTTAGACGGTTAGGCGACCCAGTGGATGTTTATATTTCAGTACCTTATTGGCATGTTTATATGTATCTTGTTACGTCCCTCTGAGGACCTGGTTCCTTTACAGATATGGACGAGCAGGAGTACCCACAGGAGTACGGACCTGGACCTGACTCTACGTACCTGATTGAGGAGATCTTACCCTCAGAGTATCTGTGATTTATTGATGCTGTTTAGATATTTTTGCTACTTCAGTATAGTCGTTTTGTAGTGGATTTGTTTCCACCCGACTACCAGACTTGATACTTATTTTGGATATTCAGTTATTATTCAGCTTTTATTCCTACTGATTATTTGTGCTATGGATGAGATATAGATTCTGTGTGACTTGTTGTGACAGTATATTACCACTGGTGGATTGTAATATTCATGTACAATGTACGTGTGTATATGGTTTCAATATATTGGAGTTCGTATACATACGGCTAGGCGTGTTATGCATTCCTAGTCCTACATATTTTTGGGACTGGGGCGTAACATATTTTTGGTGGTGGCCCATGCAGGTCAGAATATATTGTCTTGGTTACGTAACTGTACCAAACAAGCCTGCGTATAGGAATAGAGTATAAGAATCTCATCCATACTTGACTGAAACCTCATTCTTCCTTCCAACCATCCTATATTTAGTTTATGCCAAAGACCCTTTACCCTTGTTGGCGTAAAAAGCCAAATGACTGTCTTGTTGGCGTAAAAAGCCAAGCTATGATTGCCTACTTACGCTGTAGGAGATTACCTATTTTCGCTGTAGTATGCTTACTTTACGTTGCAATTATAAACAACTTCTACCCACATTCCCTTAGTCTTCCTAATCTGTGTATAACATGACACACAAACCACATAGATAACTACCCCAGCGTACAACTGATGATTCCTGAATAATAGATGACTAGCGTAGAATAGCCTGATTAAGGCATAAAATGTAAGGATAGGATGTGAGCGTATTTGTCACAGTCTTAGCTTTCCCAGTCATAACCAGTCATAACCGAATCTCTTGTATTAAATATCGTCTGATTTTGTCTCATCTTGAGCGTAAAACTCATTCCTGAAGATAGCGTATTCAGAAGCCTCAACTTTTCTTCCTCTTGAAAGCATAAAAATGACTTGTATTAAATATGTCACTAAACGATAACCTGGGTCTCTGTACAAAATTATCATCACAGCCGTCCTCTCGATCATCGTGCAATACTTTTTGTCAGATGTCAGGTTCACTGATTTGACTGACAAATTTATCCGAGGAAATACAAAAAGTTCCTCGTACGACTTTACGCTTCAACGTATGCTAGACCTATGCGCGGACCTTTCATGCGAGCTTTACGCAGAAAGTGTAGCAAGACTTTACGTGCAAATTTTACACAGGCAGGTTTTACGCAGCATATCTTTTACGCAGCCGATGTTTTACGCGCAGACTTTACGCACGGAAACTTTTACGCAAATTTTTCCCAGACAATTCTGAAACCCTGTTTTATGCCGACAGTTTTGAATCTCTACTTTACGCGGACAACTCTGAAGCTATACTTTACGCTTCTCTGCTTTACACAGACAATTCTAAAACCCTACTTTACGCCAACTTCCTTGAATCTCTATTTTACGCCAAAATTTCCTTGAATCTCTGTTTTTACGCGGACAGCTTATCAACCTATTTTACGCAAACGACCTAGAAGCCCTGTTTTACGCAGGGAGAGACCTCTTGTATGTTGGGAGTTTTTGACTGTAAAATACGCGGACTAATTCCCCATCATATTTCATGCTACATTCTATATTAATGCTTGCATCCTGTTTGATTCCTGTACCTCTTCTAAATCGTTGTGTACATCACCTGCAGAAAGATGGAAATGCAGAATGGATATACTGTCGCCAATGGCGACACAACTTCTAGGGTCAATGGTCAGACTCAAGGAGGGATCTCAACAATTCCTAAACTTCCGGGACTAGAGGGACAGATTCATAATCCAGTTCCATCTGATCTTCCCGTTCCACCTAATATCTTCCAACTGATGTTAGCCATTGTCTTCCAACTGATGTCACACCCTTGTCCTAGACGTGCTAAACTATTACTTCGATCCTTGTGTGACTCATAACCATGTCTCGTTGTGCTTCGGTTTAGACGCGCAACATTCGTCGCAACCCATTGTATTTAATCCTTAATAAATCTAACTTGTACCCTTATGTGTTCCAATCAAAATTGGAGACACAACCTCGACCTATTTTGAGCAACCCAAATTAGTGTAATATTCTATTCTGAGTCTACTTATTCATGACGCTTGTGTCCCACTTATATTCAGTTCTTTGTATTTCTAATCAATTTTAGAACACCACTTGCATTTATTTTTAATTAATTAAACAATAAAATCAATTTTGTGCAATTTTCCCTATTGTTGGGCAGGTTTATGCAAAAGTGTATTAAGGTGTCCATCCCATTGGACACGACACGCGAATAAATCTAATTCGCCTTCATGTATATTTTTCCATAATTTTTCGGACTGTGAAATTATAACATCAATCTCCATTAAACCATGGTCTCAAAACCTTGAAACTAATGCATCCTAGCCTTCCATTTTAATTCCATTAAATCATAGCCCTTGAAATATCTCCATAAGAGGCCAATTCCAAGAGGGTTGACCAGTCAACCCAATTCTAGGTCAACCCATTACATAATACTATATATAAAAAATATCCTTTCCTCTTTTCCCTTTTCTTCCCAACCCATAGCCGATTAAATTGTTTTACTATTACTGTTCTTAAACCCAAACTGCCCCCGACCTTTCCTGCTGATCCCCCGACCACCACCGGATCTCCTGTTCCCCGCCCTTGTCGATTGGAGCCGACCGGCAAGATCCGCCGCCAACCTCGCTGCACCACTGCCATCACCAACCGGCTGAACGACTCGAGTACTCCGCCGCTACCACCGAATCGACTGCACCAAGAGCGCCGGAGACTCGACCGGGCACCTCGCCACCGAGCGCCGTTACTGTCGACCGAGAGCTCGCTTGCACCGCTGCTGACGCCGGAGCCCCTGGAACTCGACGGCGACCATCTGAAGCTGGAGAACCGCTGCACCTGAGGATGCCTCGTCCCCACTGTACCAGAGCCACCGGGTCCTGACTCGACCGGAGCACCTGAACAACGGACCCGCTGATATCCCGACTGTGCACTACCACCGTGCACGACCGATCAGCCATGCCTCGTCGCCTCTACCCTGTCCACGCTCGCAGGTTCGACATAAACCTAAACTCAAATGCGTACACATCCGTATATCATGCATTAGTATGCGTAGGTATCGGTATATGCACGTATATACATAATTGTACACGTATAGGTATGTAGATATTATGCTCAACTAAGATATATACGTACACATATATATGTATTATAGGTATCCCTAGTATATATATATGTTATTATGTATACACAGGGTATAAGCTTTTGTTAGTATATCTATATAATATATATACATATATTATAATGGTAACAAATGAATACTTATGTATATACATACGAACCATATAATTCTCAATCAGCATAATACATACGTGTGTATATATATATATATATATATATATATATGCATCGTATGAATTGAATTAAGTATGAACATATGAATATCTATTAATTGTGTAATTAATTAGTACCATGAGATGCGTTAGCCATAGTATTTACTATGTAATATATGCACTAGATGTCTTGAATTTGACCACGGATACCCCGTAGGTACATCGACCTGTGACCCCCCCCCCTAGCGTAGCCTATTGAGATCATTATGTTGATTGTGTGCTAGAGTAATGCCTGAAAAAGTATTGTATTATATGATATATCTATAGGATTGTGGGATCACTCAGACGATACCTTGGAACCCGGACAGTGGTATTGCCAGCTAAGGACCCCAGGCGAGTACATTCTCTGACAGTTTCTATTATGTTGATTATCTCTATAACTCTTGTTGTATAGCGTACATGACTCTGACACTGTTCTTTACACGAGTTAGCATTATCGAGACCTGTTATGAGGAGTCGTGATTGGAATCCATCGTGCTAGCTGGGGAAAATGGGAAAATATTAGTAGCTTATGTGATCATACCCAACTTTACATGCATCATAGCTCACCCACACCTCACGTTGGTGCAGCCATACCCTTACATGCCTCATCGCTATTACATATGGTTAGCCTGACCTGTTGGGGATGATCGCTAATCAATATAATAATTCATATAGTCCCAAGCCGATCACATGATATGCTGATGTTTCACACACTTAGTTAGATGATTCTTGACATGTATCTTGGTATATTGATCTTGCATTTCCACATGTTCTAGTTATTGTTCTTGTACACACTTACATATCAGTTCATTGTTCTTACGTGTACTTGTAGTTCTATTCATTGCTAGATGTATATTGATGATGATGTTCCAGTATTTCTTATTACAGCGTTTCCTTTATTTCAGTATCTCTTATCGCCAGTTATTTATATCTGTCTTGTATTTCTTTACACTGTGCTATAGATTTTGTCAATATGCATGGAACTGCTGTTAGAAGTGTATTTCGTTCCAATCCTGACTGGATATTTTTTCAGAGAACCTTGAGGATTTTTGTACCACGCACTACGGACCAGGTATAGATGCAGACTACGCACCAGAGATCCTAGAGGAGACTATGTCTCTAGATGAGATATTACCTGCAGCTATCTAGATAGTATTTATGATGCTTTGAGACTTATTGAGGTTATTTCAGTTTGTGTTTAGACTCATGTTAAGTTTAAATTGGAGACTTGTGTTGGACAGCTAGACCGTGAGTTATCTTTATGTTTGAGACATGGTGTTTAACTATGTCATTTCCTTTTATCTTTTATCGTGCCTTATAGTTGTTGTGATTGAGTTATATTGTAAGATTATTGTGAGATGTATATCATTGACAGGTGTTTAATTATATAGTATTATTGTGACCTAGACAGCGTTTTACCGTCGATGCTGCGGCGTAGGCTGTACGTACCCACGCTCTCGTGCCCCTATACCGGGTGCGGGTCGTGACACGTTTTTAGTGGTGGCCCATGCAGGTCTCCTTTCGCAAGTTATGTGATATCGTGGTAGAGCGACAACTTAGTTGTACTGCTGCGAGCCTGTGCTAGGATATAGGAAATAGGATCTAGGATGAGAGTATGCTCAATCACACTAGGAAATTCTGAACTTCATATTGCTATTCTAATTGATTGCTTCCTTTAGCACTTTACTGTCCTTCCTTGATAATATCATATCTATCATCTTAATTAATTCTTTTTGATCTGTATTCAGGATGCCGCCGAATACTAGATCCATGGGAATGGGAGCAGCAAATTCAGAGAGGACTGCCACCTCTCAACCTGACGAACAGATACCGGAAGATCCTCCTACATCTTCTGTTCGTATGGGAGTGTCTGCAGCTAACGAGATTCCTCCACCAATACAGAGGATTGCCCCAGCTATGACAGACAACCTTCCACCACCGCCGACACCGATTTTCGGAGGAGTGCCCACTGACGGGGCACAGATATTCGCACTGATGCAGGGCATGCTAGAGGCCCAGAAAGTAACAGCAGAAGCTCAACGTGTTCAAGCTGAGTCTCAGAGAGTGCAAGCAGAAGCACACCAGGCGCAGACCGAACTGATGAGAGAGAGCATGGAGAATGCTCATCAGGTGGCTCTCCAGGCTGTGGAGAGAGTAGCACGACAACCGCAACATCAGGGTCAACCACAACAGAGGCCCGGTACCATAGTGGACTTTAAGAGGATGATGTCTCGAGAGTTCAAAGGCACAGAAGGAATACTATATGCTGACGAATGGTTAGAGGTCATAGAGAGAAACTTGCGCTTATCACAGATTCCATAGATTCTTCAGATAGAGGACGCTGGCAGTCAGATGTTTGATATCGTACTGACGTGGTATCGTACAGAGCCGAGACTCACCGCTGAAGGACTTACTTGGGAGGCCTTTAAGGAGCTCTTCAAAGAGAAATTCTTTCCTGACATAGCCTTGCGAGCATTAGAAAGTCAGTTCCATGACTTAGTCCAAGGAGGCATGTCAGTCGACGAATATGCTGCAGAGTTTTGTCGATTGAGTCAATTTATGCCATCGATGATTCGAGACCCAGGAGATAGAGCTCGAAAATTTAGAAAGGGGTTAAATAGGGAGATCAAGTCTCGTACTTCGGGACGATGCACCGCAACATTTGAGGGTATTCTGATGGATGCCCAGATTGCCGAAGACGACTTGGACCTCAGGCCCAAGAGATGACGCGACACATCTGGATCAACATGAGGTAACACAGGACCAGCCAAGCGCCCACACTTTCAACAACAACATAGGCCGTACCAGTAACAACACCAGCAACAGGCACCAGTTCGAGGACATGCTCAACAACCGCAACCACAGAGACATAATCAACTTGCTACCCCATGTTCATATTGTGGGAAGATGGGACATATAAGAGACATTTGCAAAAAAAGGTTGGGCACTTGCTTGTCGTGTGGATCAGCAGCACATCAGCTGAGGGACTGCCCAGCTATTCATACTCGCCATGGAGGAGCGGCAGCTCAGAGAGGACCAGCCAGGGCACCTATTGTACCAGGAGGCCAGCAGAGAGAACCTCCACTTCCACCACAGCAGGAGAGGTTCGCTCAGCACCAGCAGCAGCAGAGAGGAGCACCACAGGGACGAGCTTACGCCATGACTACTGAGGAGGCCGAGCCAGCTGGAGACGTGATTTCAGGTTCAATTTTACTCGATTCTATTCCAGCACTTGCATTATTTGATTCTAGCGCTTCCCATAGTTTCGTATCTATATCTTATGTCCTTAAGCATCATTTAGAAACAGAACCATTAGATAGGACTTGCAAGATCACGACAGGAGGAGGTATTATCCTAGTCCGTGATTATTGTAAGGATCGGATAGTGTCATTGGAAGGCCGAGAGTTGAGCGTGGGTTTACTCGTTATGCCACTTCCAGGTTACGACATTGTACTCGGAATGGACTGGCTGAGTAAACACCATGCTTCTATAGATTTTCACGGAGGAAGAGTATTATTTCGACCACCAGGAGGACCAGAGTTTGAGATTGCCAGGGGAGCAGAGGAGCGGAGCAGAGGCACTTTTTGCGGAGCCAGGGTGGAAGAAGAAGAGTTACGGCATCCACTTATAGCGGAGTTCCTGGATGTATTTCCAGAGGAGTTGACAGGTTTGCCGCCAGACAGAGATGTTGAGTTCTCTATAGACTTGATTCCAGGAGCGGAGCCTATTTCACAACATGTCTATAGAGTTAACAACAACGAGTTGGTAGAACTGAAGAAGCAAGTTGAGGAGCTGCAAGACAAAGGTTTTATTAGATCCAGTTCATCGCTGTGGGGAGCATCGATATTATTCGTACCAAAGAAGGATGGCACGGTACGCATGTGTATCGATTTTAGAGCTTTGAATAACCTCACTATCAAAAACAAATACCCGCTGCCAAGGATAGATGATCTTTTCGATCAATTGAGCGGAGCAATGGTGTTTTCAAAATAAGACTTGAGGTCAGGCTATCACCAGGTGAAGGTGAAGAAAGAAGACATGCTGAAGGCCACCTTTCGGACCAGATATGGCCAGTTTGAATTTACAGTAATGTCGTTAGGTTTAACCAATGCACCAGCA
Source organism: Iris macrosiphon (assembly GCA_036927795.1). Classification (NCBI taxonomy): domain Eukaryota; kingdom Viridiplantae; phylum Streptophyta; class Magnoliopsida; order Asparagales; family Iridaceae; genus Iris; species Iris macrosiphon. The sequence goes on along the minus strand of JAYESA010000027.1, from coordinate 17,878 downwards.
GTATTTATGAACTTGATGAACAAGGTGTTCCACCAGTACCTTGACAAGTTCGTAGTGGTGTTTATTGACGACATTCTAGTATATTCAAAAACCCCAGAATAGCATGAAGAGCACCTGAGGATAGTCTTAGAAACTCTCAGGAGAGAGAAGTTGTACGAGAAGCTTTCAAAGTGTGATTTCTTCCTTGACAAGGTTAAATTTCTTGGACATATGATAACGGGTGACAAAATTTCAGTGAACCCAAAGAAGATAGAGGCAGTGGAGTCTTGGGCTACCCCCAGTACGGTAGCTAAAATCAGGAGCTTTCTCGGACTAGCAGGATACTATAGAAGATTTGTACAAGACTTCTCCAAGATTGCAGAGCCAATGACTAGGCTGACCAAGAAAGATGTAGAATTTCTCTGGACAGAAGAATGTCAAGCCGCATTCGATGAGCTGAAGAGAAGATTGACGACAACACCAGTTTTGACGTTGCCATCAGGGACATATGGATTCACTATCTACAGTGATGCTTCAGAAAAAGGTTTGGGATGCGTTCTTCAACAACACGGGAAAGTAATTGCCTATGCTTCAAGACAATTACGCCCTCATGAAAAGAACTACCCCACTCACGATCTGGAGTTAGCGGCAGTTATCTTTGCCCTAAAACTGTGAAAGCACTATCTGTACGGAGAGCGTGTGGAGATCTTCACAGACCACAAGAGCTTGAAGTACGTGTTTACACATAAGGAACTGAATATGAGACAGAGAAGGTGGTTAGAATTGATGAAAGACTTCGATATCTCATTACATTATCATCCAGGGAAGGCCAACGTAGTCGCCGATGCCTTGAGCAGGTACCCAATGGCTATGTTTTTGACTTCAGATAGACACTTATTAGCTGATCTTGAGAGCTTGGGAATTGAAGTATTAGTTCCCGGAGCTGAGATTCAGATGTGGGGAATGCAGATACAATCAGAGCTGATGGGCAGAATTAGAGCCGCACAGTATGATGATGAGACTCTAAGGAATATTAGAGCACAAGTTCAGACAGGATTGATAGACGATTTCACTATTACGGATGATGGATCCTTACGACATGGCACGAGGATGTGTGTGCCAAGTGGAGAGCTGCGCGAAGAAGTTTTGCAGGAGGCACACCGCTCTCAGTACTCGATGCATCCAGGAGCCAACAAGATGTATCGAGATTTGAGGGAGCATATATGGTGGTATGGTATGAAGCGCGAAGTAGCACGCTTCGTATCCCGATGTTTAGTGTGCCAACAGGTGAAAGCAGATCGACAGAGGCCAGGAGGATTGCTTCAACCTTTACCCATTCCAGAATGGAAGTGGAAGCACGTGACTATGGACTTCGTTTCGGGACTTCCTCGTTCTCCAGGAGGAAAGGACTCAATTTGGGTCATCGTGGATAGGTTGACCAAATCAGCCCACTTCTTACCATTCAAAGTGGGTACATCGACGGAGAAGCTAGCAGAAATGTATGTACAACAGATTGTCAGATTACATGGAGTTCCTGTGAGCATTGTCTCAGATAGGGATAGTCGTTTCACTTCCAATTTCTGCAGGAGTCTGCAGTCTAGCTTGGGCACTCAGCTCAAGTTCAGTACCGCATATCACCCTCAGACAGACGGGCAGTCTGAAAGGACTATTCAGACTCTTGAAGACATGCTACACACTTGTGTTTTGGATCTCGGAGGTTCTTGGGAGGATCATCTACACTTGGTAGAGTTTGCTTACAACAACAGCTACCAGGCCAGCATTGAGATGTCACCATTCGAGGCCTTATATGGACGGAGGTGTCGTACACCTTTATCTTGGGATGATGTTGGAGAAAGAGCCTTGTTGGGACCAGAAATAGTCGTGGATGCAGCAGAAAAGGTAAAACTTATCAGAGACAGACTGCGAGTGGTGCAGGACAGACAGCGGCATTGGGCCGATAGCCACCGTAGACCCCTAGAGTTTCAGGTATTGTTTTGTTTGGTTTGTGATTGTTTTGTTTAGATTGCGTGTTAAGATCGTTGTTCTAGGTTGGCGATTTGGTGTTCTTACGGATTTCTCTGACATGGGGCACAATTCGTTTCGACAGAGGAGGAAAGCTTAGTCCACGATACATCGGGCCCTTAAGTGTTCTTGCAAGGGTCGGTGCAGTGGCCTATAGACTAAACTTGCTGCCTGCTCTAGATGGAGTGCATGATGTGTTCCACGTGTCGCAGCTGAGGCGGTACATGGCAGATCCTAGTCACGTATTAGATCACTCGGAGATCGAAGTTGGACCGACACTCAGCTATCCTGAACAACCTGTGGAGATCTTGGATCGTAGAGAGAAGGTATTGCAAAACCAGACTATTCCTTTGGTTCGTGTTGCATGGAGAAATCACTCTCCAGGAGAATCAACTTGGGAGAGAGAGGACGAAATGCGCGAGCGGTATCCATATCTCTTCAAGACTTGAGGTATAATTCATAAATTGATTGCTTGTTCTTGTGCTTGTTTATTTTAAATTTCGAGGACGAAATTCTTTAAGGAGGGTAGACTTGTCACCCCCACTTTTTGGATTAGGGATATTTTTGTCTTTCCGTAATAAATGTGTAAATGATTTCATGATATTTAATTATATCTAATTATTATGATTTTATTGATTGTTGTACTTTATCGTTGTTGCGATAATTAGAACGCTATGCTAGCCATTGTCTTCCAACTTATGTCACACCCTTGTCCTAGACGTGCTAAACTATTACTTCGATCCTTGTGTGACTCATAACCATATCTCATTGTGCTTCAGTTTAGACGCGCAACATTCGTCGCAACTCAGTGTATTTAATCCTTAATAAATCTAACTTGTACCCTTATGTGTTCCAATCGAAATTGGAGACACAACCTCGACCTATTTTGAGCAACCCAAATTAGGGTAATATTCTATTCTGAGTCTACTTATTTATGATGCTTGTGTCCCACTTAAATTCAGTCCCTTGTATTTTTAATCAATTTTAGAATACCACTTGCATTCATTTTTAATTAATTAAACAATAAATTCACTTTTGTGCAATTTTCCCTATTGTTGGGTACGTTTATGCAAAAGTGTATTAAGGTGTCCATCCCATTGGACACGACACGCGAATAAATCCAATTCCCCTTCATGTATATTTTTCCATAATTTTTGGGACTGTGAAATTGTAACATCAATCTCCATTAAACCATGGTCTCAAAACCTTGAAACTAATGCATCATAGCCTTCCATTTTAATTCCATTAAATCATGGCCCTTGAAATATCTCCATAAGAGGCCAAATCCAAGAGGGTTGACCAGTCAACCCAATTCTAGGTCAACCCATTATATAATACTATATATATAAATATCCTTTCCTCTTTTCCCTTTTCTTCCCAACCCACAGCCGATTAAATTGTTTTACCATTACTGTTCTTAAACCCAAACTGCCCTCGACCTTTCCCGCTGATCCCCCGACCACAACCGGATCTCCTGTTCCCTGCCCTTGTCGACTGGAGCCGACCGGCAAGATCCGCCGCCAACCTCGCTGCACCGCTGCCATCACCAACCGGCTGAACGACTCAAGCACTCCGCCGCTGCCACCGAATCGACTGCACCAAGAGCGCCGGAGACTCGACCGGGCACCTCGCCACCGAGCGCCGTTACTGTCGACCGAGAGCTCGCTTGCACCGCTGCTGACGCCGGAGCCCCTGGAACTCGACGGCGACCATCTGAAGCTGGAGAACCGCTGCACCTGGGGAAGCCTCGTCCCCGCTTTACCAGAGCTGCCGGGTCCCGACTTGACCGGAGCACCTGAACAACGGACCCGCTGACATCCCGACTGTGCACCACCACCGTGCACGACCGATCAGCCCCGCCTTGTCGCCTCTACCCTGTCCACGCTCGCAGGTTTGACATAAACCTAAACTCAAATGCGTACACATCCGTATATCATGCGTTAGTATGTGTAGGTATCGGTATATGAACGTATATACATAATTGTACACGTATAGGTATGTAGATATTATGCTCAACTAAGATATATACGTACACATATATATGTATTATAGGTATCCCTAGTATATATATATGTTATTATGTATACACAGGGTATAAGCTTTTGTTAGTATATCTATATAATATATATACATATATTATAATGGTAACAAATGAATACTTATGTATATACATACGAACCATATAATTCTCAATCAGCATAATACATACGCATATATATATATATATATATATATATATATATATATATATATATATATATGTGTGTGTGTGTGTGTGTGTGTGTGTGTGTGTGTGTGTGTGTGTGTGTGTGTGTGTGTGTGCATCGTATGAATTGAATTAAGTATGAACATATGAATATCTATTAATTGTGTAACTAATTAGTACCATGAGATGCGTTAGCCATAGTATATACTATGTAATATATGCACTAGATGTCTTGAATATGACCACGGATACCCCGTAGGTACATCGACCTGTGACCCCCCCTAGCGTAGCCTGTTGAGATCATTATGTTGATTGTGTGCTAGAGTAATGCCTGACAAAGTATTGTATTATATGATATGTCTATAGGATTGTGGGATCACTCAGACGATACCTTGGAACCCGGACAGTGGTATTTCCAGCTAAGGACCCAGGCGAGTACATTCTCTGACAGTTTCTATTATGTTGATTATCTCTATAACTCTTGTTGTATAGCGTACATGACTCTGACACTGTTCTTTACACGAGTTGGCATTATCGAGACCTGTCACGAGGAGTCGTGATTGGAATCCATCGTGCTAGCTGGGGAAAATAGGAAAATATTAGTAGCTTATGTGATCATACCCAACTTTACATGCATCATAGCTCACCCACACCTCACGTTGGTGCAGCCATACCCTTACATGCCTCATCGCTGTTACATATGGTTAGCCTGACCTGTTGGGGATGATCGCTAATCAATGTAATGTGTCATATAGTCCCAAGTCGATCATATGATATGCTGATATTTTACACACTTAGTTAGATAATTCTTGACATGTATCTTGGTATATTGATCTTGCATTTCCACATGTTCTAGTTATTGTTCTTGTACACACTTACATATCAGTTTATTATTCTTGCGTGTACTTGTAGTTCTATTCATTGCTAGATCTATATTGATGATGATGTTCCAGTATTTCTTATTCCAGCGTTTCCTTTATTCCAGTATCTCTTATCGCCAGTTATTCATATCTGTCTTGTATTTCTTTACACTGTGCTATAGATTTTGTCAATATGCATGAAACTGCTGTTAGAAGTGTATTTTGTTCCAATCCTGACTGGATATTTTTCTAGAGAACCTTGAGGATTTATGTACCACGTACTACGGACCAGGTATAGATGCAGACTACGCACCAGAGATCCTAGAGGAGACTATGCCTATAGATGAGACATTACCTGCAGCTATCTAGATAGTATTTATGATGCTTTGAGACTTATGAAGGTTATTTCAGTTTGTGTTTAGACTCATGTTAAGTTTAAATTGAAGACTTGTGTTGGACAGCTAGACTGTGAGTTATCTCTATGTTTGAGACATGGTGTTTAACTATGTCATTTCCTTTTATCTTTTATCGTGCCTTATAGTTATTGTGATTGAGTTATATTGTGAGATTATTGTGAGATGTATATCATTGACAGGTGTTTAGTTATATAGTATTACTGTGACCTAGACAGCGTTTTACCGCCGATGCTGCGACGTAGGCTGGACGTACCCACGCTCTCGTGCCCCTATACCGGGTGTGGATCGTGGCAAGAGCAGAGGCAAGAAATTCTGGCAGCACTTGAGAGAATGGCTGAACAGGCTACTGTACCAGCTCAAGCACTAGCTCCAGTACCTCGAGCTAGAGTTGGTTCAGTAAAGAACTTTATACAAATGGGTCCGAGGCCGAACAAGGACATTGAGAGCCCAGAGGAAACTACCAACTGGATCACTCATATTCGAAAATTATTAGAGGCATCGCAGCTACCTGCAGACCTATGGATGACGGGTGTAAGGACGCATCCAGGACCAATAAAGACACAGCAAGGAGGACCTATCAGACATCCTTTGGAACAACAACAACAGTATCAACACAGAGCCAGACCGTACCAGATTCCGGAGAAACTCCAATATAATTATTGTGGGAGACGCGGGCACATTTTGAGAAATTGTCGGAACCGCTTAGGACAATGTATAAGGTGTGGTTTCGAACAACATTTTGTAAGAGACTGTCCAATGCAGCAGACAATGACACTTTCACCGCCAGTACAAGAGCTAGCACTTCCAGCGCCGAAGCCAGCTCAGCAGATAAATAGACCAGGAGAATCAACTTGGCCGCACGAGGACGACAGGCGCAAACGTTTCTGAACCTATTCATTGACCAAGGTATAAATATACTTTGTTAATTTATACCATCCTTGACTTTCTACCGTGGCTTAGTTTTAATTTCAAGGATAAAATGCCTCACAACATAGTCCTCTTGACACACTAATGAAGTGTAATGTAATGACATCAACTATAGACTTGCAAGAGGCCATACCCCTATTTGGTCGACTATCGACTTAGACAAGGAGTTTTTATGACAACTGTAGAGATTGTAGAATCTTATTTTTTTTGTGACCTTGAATTATTATTTACTTTCTTTCATCATGATCCAGCGTATTTATCTTTTATGTACTACCTTGACTTATGCCGCTGTTATAGCCTATCTTGGCAAGCTTATTCTTTTATCAAGCTTGTTCACAACATATGTATTATTGGATGCATATAGTAATATATTTTAGAATCAGCATATTAAGGTCTAGCTAACCTTAGTGCGCTTGGTTCGCCTTTCGTAATACTACCTTACGTGGCTTGAGATATATAGTTGACTAGTAGATGAATGTACTTGCCCTCTAGATATGTCAAAACATATCATATCAAGTATATGACTGTACTGATACGAGCATGAGAATAAGAATTTACCAAATAGGAATTCAATCCATAACTGCCATGACAATTCCCATTTGAATTCTTTAAAACATCTTGATTCCCATACTTGTATTCTAATTACTCCCCCTTGAACTCTTTATTAGTATATTTTTCGTCTCCCCCTATTTCGGAAAGACGAACGCTCGTGCTTGGTATAAATTGATACACGAATAGTACTAGATATACCCCATAGGCCAATCACATTACTTGATAATTATTTTTCGTAATTAAGGGCATATCATAGGTAATATGTTGGTGTTAAAACTTCTGAGAATTGAATAACATGATTAAATGATTTGAGGAATAGTTTTCTTAGATGTAAAGCCTTATGTGATAGATAGGTAAATTCTAAGTTGGGTAGAAATCATATTGTTAACTTGAGGTGATTCCTTTAGATTATGATCAAGTGAGATTAGATAGAGAAACCCTACCCTAGTTTAATTTCGAGGACGAAATTTTTATAAGTTGGATAGAATGTGAAACCCCTAATTCTAAAATTTGTATTATTATTTTAATTATGGTAATTATGAGCTAAATAGAGGAAATAGATTTTTATTTAATATTTATTTTAGGTGTTCGTGCATCTAGGGGATTTATGGAGCCATTATAAATTTTTTCTAATTTATTCCATATATGAGACCCTTTGGACAGTTGTTAGTTTAACCGTATACACCAATATAATTTTTAGAATTTTCTATGTATAAAATATGAATATATATATATATATATAGATATTATTAATAAGAAAAAAAAGAATAGAAAATAGAATTTTCTATTGGATCAAACCCAAACCCGCAACCCGTTAACCACCCCCCCTGCGTAAAGTAAGAAAACAGCAGCAGCTCATCACCCCGCATATACTTCTCTGCGCATAAATATCCACAGCAGTAGTAGCAAAACCATCGCTTATCTTTCTCCTCCGCGTAAACTCTTCCTTTCACCGCGCGTAAAACCCAAACCATAACCCATGAGGAGAATATCAGCAGCAGAAGCAAAACCCAATTTTGCTTTGCTTTGCTTCTCTGCACGTGTAAGCTTCTCATTCCACCGCTTCTTAACATTAATATTACTAAACACCCCTCAACCGAAACCAAAACCAATGAAAAGAAAGAAACAGGAGCGGCAATAGTTTTCTTAAAAATACTAAGTTTCCCCACCGCCTCTTATTCTCTATATATAACCATACAATACACCCCTCTATATATAACCATACAATACACCCCAAACCCTAAACCTCACTTCTTCAACTTAACACTATTGTGGACGCTTGCACTATACAGAAACTTTGCTTGGCAAGTATACCTTGCCATAGTACCATTATTTATATTCCAAATGATGCCTGATTCTATTTTTATTTATGTATTGTATTGGACCTTGTTTATGAGACCACCCCAGTATTATGGAGCATTATTTGGTTCATTGGCCATGACACAATTGTTATACGAGTTATGAGTCTCATATAGATCCCGGACTACGTATTGGGTTGGCCGCCTGTACATAAGTGTCGTGTGTTAAGGATGACTGCTGATAGAAACTTTGTATGCTAGTAGACCTGGCAGTTATTTAAAGGTTTTATCGTGTCATGGATATGGCATACTTAAAGCATGGGGTGGGGAGAACAATAAGTAAAGCGTTTGGGCTCCTTTGCACTTTCTCCATAACGCCCGGATTCTCTGCCGGAGAAAGGGTGATGACGACCACTATATACTATATATTACTGGCGGCCTCTGCCGTTCAAAAGACGACATGCTGGTAGGCTCCTGATTCTCCGAGAGAATTATGCCAATCCCATTATTGGCCAGATAGCCCACGTGTTGGAAAGTTGTTCTCAAACTGCATACACTTAGACGGTTAGGCGACCCAGTGGATGTTTATATTTCAGTACTTTATTGGCATGCTTATATGTATCTTGTTACGTTCCTCTGAGGACCTGGTCCCTTTCCAGATATGGATGAGCAGGAGTACCCACAGGAGTACGGACCTGGACCAGACTCTACGTACCTGACTGAGGAGATCTTACCCTCAGAGTATCTGTGATTTATTGACGTTGTTTAGATATTTTTGCTACTTCAGTATAGTCGTTTTGTAGTGGATTTATTTCCACCCGACTACTAGACTTGATACTCATTTTGGATATTCAGTTATTATTCAGCTTTTATTCCTACTGATTATTTGTGCTATGGATGAGATATAGATTCTATGTGACTTGTTGTGACAGTATATTACCACTGGTGGATTGTAATATTCATGTATAGCGTACGTGTGTATATGGTTTTCATATATTGGAGTTCGTATACATACGGCTGGACGTGTTATGTATTCCTAGTCCTACGTATTTTTGGGACTGGGGCGTAACAGTTTAGAAGCTTCATTAATTATATACTAGTAAATTCACGTGCGTTGCAAGTAATATAATATTTTTATAAAAATATTTCAAATATTTAAATATATATAAAAATTAATTAAATAAAAATAAAAATAATGAGGCTTTAAAAAGGCTCAAAAGTGAGCCTTCTAAATGTATGTATATCATCAATTAATTATGTAAAAAAATTAATTTTACGTAAAAAAATTGTTAAAAAATTTAAATTTATTATAAATAACACTACCAATATTCGAACTCTGCCAACCAAAGATAAAACCTCTCGCCTTAACTACATGAGTTAGAAGAGATGTTTGATTATAATTAGATAATATTACATACCTAACCGTTTTCAAGACTCTTTATGAAAAGTAAAAATATATTCATAACTAATTATAATTAAAATATAATCAAATATTTAACAAATTCTAATTAAAATATAAAAATATATAATAAATCTTAATTTAAATATTTAAATAATTTTATATTAATTTCAGAAGAAAAAAAGTATTTTACGTGTGTAAACTCCCTCGATCAAATTTAGGCTAGATAGAGAGATTAGGGTTAATTTAGAGCCAATTAGAATTTAATTACAGTATTTTAAATTGTTGTGCAATATTTATATTACTTAGTGCACCTTACCATTGCCTCGATATTTGGAGCACTACACTGGCTATTACCCTCAAACAAATTTTATACACTTTTCCTAGACATGCCAGTCTACTATTCTGACCCTTGTGTAACTCACAAACACTCTATCTTGTGCTTCATTTTAGTCGCACAAAAATCGTTACAAACGTCCATGTTTAAATTCAATTAATTCCAACTTTGCATTCTTTGTCCGTTCCAATCGAAATTGAAAACACAACATCAACCCGTTTTGTCCGACCCAAATTATGACATTTTTTCTATTCTAAGTATATTACGTCCATGACGCTTGCATTCCACCCAATTTTAACCCTGTATATTTCTAATTAATTAAAGAACACCTTGCGCATTAATTTTAATTAAATTAATGCGATGATCCAACATCACCCAAAACTAGATCCAACTCCTACCCAAACCCACACTCATACCCTCAAGACTCTTACTAAACACTACACACCATTTTAGTGTATTATATCACCCCAAAAATAAGGTATTTTTCTCATCCAATGTCAAATTTTAAACCCCATCATTGCATTTTAAGCCATGTAATTTAAAGCCCCAATACCCTCATGTGAGCCCAAGGCCCAACCCCAAGGAGAGTTGACCAAGCCCACAAATTCTTAGGTCAACCCAAACCAAAATTTTACATGTATAAATATCTCCTTCTCTTTTATTTTTCCAAAAATCTCAAACCCAAAAAAAAACCTAGAAAACAATATTCAGCCGACTTTCCCCCTTCATGTACTGTTCATCCCCATCTCCCCCAAGCCGTCCCAGCCTACACCGCCGCCGGAGAACTCACCGGCGTAGCCTTGCCTCACCGCTCTTCTCCTCCCCATCAGCCACGAGCCGTCGTCTCCTCCCCGAGCGTCGAACAGCCACCCGACCTCGATCTCCTCCATTAACACCGACCAGACTCCTCCACGACCTCCGTCAGCCCCTCGCCGGAGTCGTTCCCTTCCGCCTGTGCACCATCTCTACCCGCCGGATCACCTCCCTACTCTCCCTTCTTCCTCTCTCCCCGCCTGCCCCTCGGCTGGAGAAACCGAGCAGCCATGGCCGCCACCATTCCCGCCGGAGATCGACTGCTCAGAACGAGCAGTGCAGCCGCCTCACCCGACTCGACAGCTCCCTCTCCTCCTCTTCTCCACCTCCCTGCCACCCGGGCCAACCCCATCACGACAACCATACCTCCATCGATTTCGGCCATCTCCTCCTGAATCAACTTCCTCCTTCACTCGATAAACCATCTCCTCTTCCCGACTTCCCTGCAGCCAACTCCGATCATCCCTGTCCTCCCTGCATCCCGAGCACCCCATGAACCACCGATCACCATGACCTCGACGCCAGAGCTCCGACTGGACTCCTCCCCTTCCTAAGTTCCTCCTCCCTGACTCACTCCTCTGCCTTGGCCGGAGCTTGCCTGGCCGGAGAGCCATCACCAACATCATCATCATCAACATGCTTCATCATCATCTTCACAATCACCACCATTACAATCACCATCATCGTCACCAATACCTTAACCCTAATCGCCCTCATCCTTCTCCTCGTCAGCGTCGTGTCATCGTCATCGCCACCATCGTCATAGCCAGTCGACATCATCATCATCAGCCCATATCATCATCGTCAACATCAATACTCATCATCATCATCCCATAGCATCCTCTCCACCACCTTAATCTAAATCCACACATTCACCATTGACCCCCATTATCGTAACCCTCATCATCCTCGTCTCAATTTATCATCATCATTCCATCACCCTTATCATCATCATCACTTCACCGTCATCGCATCATCGACATCTCATTATCGTCATTGTCGTCATCTCATTGTCATCCTATCATCATCATCACCTCATCGTCACCCCACCATTAATTATCATCATCAGCATTGTCGTCCTCACCATCATCGTCGTTATTATCGTCACCATCGTCATCAACTTCTCTTCGGCGTCGTCCAGCCGATCCCGTGTGCGTACACCGAGGTTCAAACCTGCCCCACCTTCTTATTTCGTATGTGTGCTTGAGTATATGTTATTAGGACATGCGTATTGCTTATGACTGCTAGCTGATATTGGACCCTGAGTCGGTGAACCCAGTGCGGCGTACGCGAACTTGTACTCGTACGCGTATATTATTTAGTTTGATATATTTATATATATTTAGTATATCCATACTATTCAACTTGGAATACGTATAATTATTGGATGATATATAAATATATATGGTATATATGTATATTGTGATTAATTATATGCTAATAAATAATTAGGAGTAGGTATATTCAGACTGTACGACCCTAAGACACCGTGGACTGTCCCATACTTACCTTGACCATGTCGACCCTAAGAACATGTTAGATGACTGTCTTATGTACATTTATGTACTGGCCTAGACACATGTTATTTTGACTGACTGACTGTGATACAATATTTAATATAGGACTCCCGCGTAAGTAGTCGCGCAATCGACTGTGTTAGATGACTGGTGCCACCCCTAGTGTACCCCCGAGTCCAGTGTAAATGTGGTTGTGTATGTGCTAGTGTAATGACTAATGATCATATTGTATTATATTATGTGTACATAGGATATTGGATTCGTTCTGCGCGATTTCTAGAGCAGGTTATTGGTACATCGCAACTTTCTTGCCAGGCAAGTATACCTTGCTATTGTACTGTTATTCATATTCCATATGTTGCATGCATCTTTATTTTCTGTCTTTAGTTCATATATTTTAACTGTTATATAAAACGCGAGCGACGGTGTCGTCGCGGTATGTTTCTATTTATGTATTGCATTGACCTTGTTTATGAGACTACCCCATTATCATGTAGCATCTTTAGGTTCATTGGCCGTGACACAGTTGTTACACGAGTGTGTGAGTCTCATATAGATTACGGACTGGCGTGCAGGGTTTGGCCTCCTGTATGTGTGGGCCGTGCGTTAGGAATAACTGTTGTTAGAAATTTTGCATGCTAGTAGACTAGCAGTTATTAGAGGTCGATGGACATAGCTTATTGTACTACGATGGCCCCATCCTTGTCCTTGTTTGGTTGCAGGATTGGGCTAGGGTACTAAGAATAGTCTATGACCCAAATTGTGTCATGGATGTGACATGTTTAGAGCATGGAGTGGGGAGAACAACAAGTACCACATTTGAGCTCCTTTGCACTTTTCTCCTGTGCGCCCGAATTCTCCGCTGGAGATACGGGTGGTGATGACCACTATATATTATATTATTATCAGGCGAGCCTCCAGCGTTCGAAAGACGACGTGCCTTTTTAGGCCCCTGGATCTCCAAAAGAGAACCATGCCAAATCCCAGTTTTCAGCCAGATAGATCACTTGTGGGGAAAGTTGTTCTTAACTGCATTCACTTAGACGGTTAGGTGACCCCTTTTGGATATTTATTTCAGTACTTTATTGGCATGTGTTTAAGTATCTTGTTATGTCCCTCTGAGTACCTGGTCCCCTGCCAGGTGTATCTGTTCTTGAGTATTCGTAGGAGCGCAGATTCGGATGGTTACATGTGTTTCGAGGATGTCTTCTCTTCGAGCCGTGATTGATAGCTGGTATTTTTATATTATGATTATTGGGTTGTTCTTATATTGTATTTGCTCTTATATTCGAGCTGGTAGTGGATTTGTTTCCACCCAAATATCATCCTTAGATACTTCTTATTAAGAGCTAGTTTCATAGATGTTGGTTATTTAAATTCATATTTGATTTTCGTGGATGAGATTTAGATTATACCCTGTTACTTGTGACATATGTATATACCACTTGTGGATTTGATATTCATATTACAGCGTACGTGTGGATTTTGGTTTCCATATATTAGAGTTGCCATATCCATGCGGCAGGCATGCTTACGTGTCCTAGTCCTACGTATTTTTGGGACTGGGGCGTGACATATTGTCACCAAAGAGTTTATTTTGGACCTGTTTGTCCATCTTGGATTCATTGTCTTTGATGGATGCCATAAATTCCATTAATTTCTCTTTCTCATCAATCCTTCGCCACCATTTCACAAGAAACTTGCGTGACAGGATGGGAATATTGTTGGAATTCAACTCGCAGTCAATAGTCCAACGGAATATGTATGGGATCTGAAATTGTACATAAAAATAGAGTGTACTTTCCCCCCCCAAAAAGATGAGTATCCTGGCACTGTGGATAAGATAAAAACCACAGAGAGAATTATTCTTGTATTGCCGGTGGAATAATATCTAGAGTAGGTCCAAGCTTCAACCACCAGTCGAAAAACAAGGAGGGTATCTCGTTCTGAAGAATTTCAGGACAGATACGGATAAACCACGAATGACTTCTCTGAGAATTCTCATAGTATAAAAAGTTATAAAATGCCTGCACATAATTCCAATAATTATAGCTGCATACCACCACCTTATCCTTGGAAAGCTGCTGTTCTCTATTAGGATAAAGCCCCCAAGTTTGTGGAGTAAGAATATTTTTTATGATCACTTTGCTGTAAGCCATCTCCAGAGAGTTTGGTTTAGCAGAGTGCTCAACGGTGATAGATTTGGTGGTAATTAATATACCTTCATAGATAGTTACAGGTCTACCCAAAACTGGGATGAAACTGTTTTCAAGATATCGTTTATGAAGTTTCCATGGATCCTTCATAAGAGGAATATCGCACTTCTCCAGCTTGATAATTTCCTCAGTGTTTGATTTCTCAAAGAAGATGGACTCAACTTCCATTGCTTCTCTGTAGGATTTGATATTAGCATCAGCAATATCTGCTGGCTGCTTTCCCTTGGCCGCTGAGCTGGATCCAGCTTCAGAGGGAGGAGGCTTTCGGCCGATAATTTTCTGAATACCGAAAGAGTCCTGGGGACGTAACGCCCCTTTGGACTTGCCTCTACCACGAGAGCTCGTTGACATTTTGCTGCAAAAATTCATGAGTTAGAAAATCAGGAAGAGAATTATTTTTGCCATTAATAAATTCAATGTCAAAATCGAATATAGCAAGCTCAGCTTGCCATCTAGCAAAAATTTGCTCAGAGGCAAGATTCTTAACATCTTTTTGTAATATAGATTTTACAGAACTGCAATCTATACGAAGTAAGAATTTCTTATTTAATAAATTATCTTGAAATTTATGAATGTATTTGATAATGGAAAGAAGTTCTTTCTTTATTGTAGAGTAATTAATTTGAGTATCGTCCCATTTACCAGAATGGTATCTAACAAGGATAGCATGATCTTTGTTTTTGGGATTTATTTGTTTGAGTATGCCACCATAACCAATATTACTGGTATCAGTTTCAACAACTTTAAACCAGTCAGGGTTGGCAAGGTGTAAGCAGGGGAGGCATTTGACCTTTTACTTAATAAGCTGAACAGCTTTAGTGTGGTTGATACTCCAAGGAGTAGGGTTTTTCTCAACCTTTGATATAGAATTTTTGTATCTATAGCAATATTTTTATAAAAATCAGAAACATAATTTAAAGCACCCAGAAATCTCTGTAGTTGCTTTATATCAGTAATTTTATCAGAAAATTTCGAAGCAAATTCGATACTCCTGTCAATGGGTATAATAGTGTTATTAACAATGTTATCGAAATTTCTTCTTTGATAAAGTTTATCTGATTATTTTTCAGATCAACTTCTCTAATTTCATTGAGAATTTTTACCACAGGATTTGTGATAAATTCAAAGGTAATATTATTTCCCTTATAACAAGTAGAAATACCTTGTTTATTTATTTCCTTTATTGGCATAAGTTTTTCTAGAAAAGGAGTTCCTAGAATAACATGTTGTGATATTTCTTTTACAATAATAAAATGCAAGGGAATACATGCATCATTTTTACAGATATGAACATCTGTAACCTTGAAAGGTGTTGTAAGATCTTTGTTATTTACAGCACTCAAAGTTTGAGTAGTAAGTTCACAATATTTTAATAGAATAATCCTTTCTTTGACACAGTTCAGATCTGCACCACTGTCAACTAGGGCAATAAGATTATAAATCAATGATTCATTAATTATAATTAAATCAATTTTTATATACCATTTATGGGTAATAAAAAGATCTATTTTGGATAAAAAGGAATGATCAATAGATTTTCCTTTGTTTGGTATAGCAACAGATTGAACCTGTTGATTTGATATGTTATCATCAACCTCGTTTTCACTATCATTTAAACGAGAATGCTCGATCATTTATTTTTTGAGAATAATCTCATTGTAGGATCTAACATCCTGTTCAATGAGAGCAAGTCTTTGCTGAGTTATTTTGTCGTTAGACTTTAATTCTTTGACTTCATTCTTCAAAGTTTTCAATTCTCTTTGAAGGTCGTTTATAGAGACAGTCTTAGGGTTAATCCCTTTTCTTCGGGCTAAGACTTCTGTCATGGTATAAGGAGCGAAACTTAAAGAAGTTTCTTGAGTATCATCTTACAAAATCTCAATAATATTTGCTTTCATATTTTGGCTAATAGTATCAGTCAAAAGTGATTCGAGAATTTTATTTTTATCTTGACTGGTCAATACGTTAATAGAAAGACCATTCATTTCGATAATAGATTTGTAATAATCAGCTTTGCTGTTAAGGGTACATGTTTTGCAATCGCAATCAGTACTATAATCAGTAGCAGAATTAATAGACTCATCACTTGATGAA
Organism: Iris macrosiphon; assembly: GCA_036927795.1. Taxonomy (NCBI): domain Eukaryota; kingdom Viridiplantae; phylum Streptophyta; class Magnoliopsida; order Asparagales; family Iridaceae; genus Iris; species Iris macrosiphon. Next base: position 1,242 of record JAYESA010000027.1, on the reverse strand, counting down.
TCAGATTCATAATCAGAATTGATCATGATCTTTAATAGAGTCTTTTTCAACCCTTCATCTTCGATCATATCGATCTTTTGTTTAGTATTACACCTGTTCGAATAATGGCCTAGTTTGCCATATTTAAAGCATTTAACTTTTTTATTCGAACTAGTATTTTTAGAAAACTTCTTCCTGGTAGGGAATCGTTTTCTATTATTATTATTAGAAAAATCTTTAGAATAATTCCTTTTAGAAGAATAACTCTTCTTCTTGTAAGATTTTTCTTTAGAGAATTTTCTTTTAGTATCAGACGGAGGTTTTATAGTTTCCATAGCAAATTGACTACATAACTCTCCCAATTGTTTTCTCTCAGATAACCTTTGAGATTTCAATTGATTGCGTAATTTAAGGTCATTACAAAGGGCTAACCCTTCTTGTATACAGGCATTAACAAGGTTACCATAAGTGAAATCACTGTATGGTATTATGCCATCATTATTATTATGTATTTGCTGTCTAACCTTTTCTGCAAACAGATTAGGTAGACCATCAATAAATTTAGATTTCCAGTGTGCATCATTTGCATCACTTAACTGCATTACTCTGTTTAAAAAAGTATCTTTATGCCATCTAAAATGAGTAAGAGTAGGACAACGGAGATTTTGGAGTAAAGTCCTGGGGCGTTCACCATTGTCAGAGACTAAATCCGTAAAGTGATCACAAATAGTGCTAATCAAAGTGATAACACTATCTTCAATTTCTTTATTATTTTCAATTTTGACAGCATTAGCAATAACTGCTTTCTGCTCATGTGATAAACAGTGATCCACACCACCCTTTTAATACACCGGTAAAACCACGAGTAATAAAACTAGCAATGGCTTTATCAGTATTTTTGTTTGTACGGCAAACCGTAGCAAACATGAGCAAACGATGCATCTGATCACAAATCTGTTTATCAGAACACCCATCTATGTTCCATTCATAGATGTTTCCTCTACTGTAATTGTTTTGAATGATATTATCATTCTCTTCATATAAAACATCCATTGGAGTTGGACGTTTGTAGTAATATTTTTGAAGATTTGGCTTCTTGTGTTGCTGTTGCATGGGCAGAATCATACTAGAAGCTTGTTTTATAGTAGCATCTTTATTTTCAAAAGAATTTCGAAGAGCCCGTATCTGAACATGATCTAATTGATCATCAGAATGCTGGGAATAATTTTGACTAGATTCAATATCTGAATCATCGGCCACGGG